>JAOBRB020355038.1:0-10607 GCA_027575285.2 Zoanthus pulchellus | reverse complement strand
CCAACTTAAATGCTGATCAATTATTACGCCTAAAAATATTGTTTCTTCAACTCTGACAAGCTCCTGGTTGCATAGATAAATCTTAATATTAATTGACTGCCTAATTTGTCTCGGCCTGAAATAAATGTACTTTGATTTTTAAATATTTACAGATAGTTTGTGATTACCGTTTGTACAAAATTTCATCATTTTAGGCTAGCGGGATTTGAATCCAGGGCACTGTGATACCTTCAAAAGCCCCAGCTAGAAAGGTTTAAGTGTTGGTAAAGATTAAGCTATTAAAAATGTCCACCTAAAGCATGTCATGTTTAGCAACAACAAGAAAATGTAATTTAAACACAAAAATGGACAATCATACAAAATGTGCAATAGCAAGTTTAATGAACTCCCATAACCACCAGGAGACTAATACAAAAAATATATATATATATATACTGTATGACAACTCCCCAAAGGGGCTTTTCAGTGTCATGTTAAAAACCTCCCTCTTCCCCAATTAAGAAGCCCAACTGGTAGGAGGCAAACCAGTTGGCTATTTACAAAGTGTGGAAAATTTGTCCTTGGGATCACCAAGGACAAATTTATTCCGTGGTCTGAGTCAGGGAATCGAACCCAGGTCTAACGCATTCAAAACCCCAACTCTGAACATTCACTTTGCCATGCTGCCTCCTTAATATTTGGTACTTGTGTAAGATCTAGGCTAATGACATAAGGTGTAAGAAGAGTTTCTGCCTTTGTAAGGGACCCTGTGTCTTATTTTGTTCCTCCGTGTTTGACCTCGACAAAATCTTGAGAAATTTTAAAAACAATGTTTCCAGCACTTAACAGTACAAAAATTTACATCCCTAACTTTGTCATGATGAATATCATAAAAAGCGGAATACAGCAGGAAGATATGCAGATTATTTGACATGTCAAGGCATCGAGAAAATGCCAGAACTCGATGTTTTAAAAATACCAAATCTGTGTTTAGTTATACTTCAACCTTAAAATTTACTTCTTGTAAGTCTGGTCTTTTGTTTCAAGTTTTCTGACTCTGTTCTACAGAACAGTATTTTTTTCTATATTTTGCATTGCTCTGGTTCCATTATATATTTTTGGTTTCAAGGTTGGAAGTGTTCAATAGACATACTAGAAGGAATAAGAAGAAACTACAATGCAAAGCATTACCCATAAATTAAAGACCTCTACATTTATATACTGGCTTTTATTTATAGGGGCTTCTACTTTGAAAATACTTTTTCCTTGTAACGAGGAAAGCTTTATTAAAAATAAGAACATGTGCAGTACTTCTTTTGAACTAGTTTTATAACTTAAATTACGTACCAGTGAATGGCATAGGAAATCTTGTTTTCGCAGAACCCTTTAAAAAATATTTAAGATCTCCTAATAAATCCTAACAAGAACCTCAGAAAGGAAATTTTGCAATCAATCACCTGAAGTCAATGTGGCCCCAGTCATTGTAAAGCTAATTCTAAAGTGTTATTTGCAAAAATGTTTTCCCATCAACTATTTGGGTCTCCCAAGCAATGCATTAGTGTGTATCACCAAAAATAACAACTGTCTAGATAATAAAACACTTGGGATTTCAAGGGGCCTCATAGATAAATCCTTAATGAGCCACGTGGCTTATGGAGTAATCACTATGCATAACTATAATTACAGTCTTTTATAAGTCTTTTATTTTACTCCATCTTGACAGGACAGTTCTAAACCATCGCAGATTAGCTTCCAGCTGACGGAGAATGGAAGGCTAAGTTAGCTTCGGCGAGAAAGAAGGTGACTGATGCAATCCAATCTCAACAGAGCTGGGATTGAACTTGGGACCTTGTGATTGGAAAGTAGAAATCTTACTACAAGCAGCCAAATCAAATGGTTCAAAAAGATTATGTCATTCGTACTGGATTTCCAACGGTTACTCTAGATCGTGAGTGAGTTTACAACCAGAACTGCTTTCTTTTTTTAGTGAAGTGCGTTTGATAGTTTAAAGGCTGGATAGGATGGCGATTTTTCTAGCACTGTGGTAGAGGGATTGAACTTAGCCCTGTGTAAAAACAGTTAAACAAGAAGTCAAATAATAAACTGTTGTGTAATTTCATGGGAAGCTTACAAGCCTTATTGGCTGAAACGACCCACACCCAGACCTCCTTGGAGAAATCCAAGATGGCGTCGATTTGGATCAACCACAAAATCGAGATTTTTTCCACCTGCTCAGGAATGGAACTCAAACCCCCTCAGAGAAATCCAAAATAGCGTTGATTTGGATCAACCACAAAATCGAGATTTTTTCCGCCTGCGCAAGATTACGTATGATTGCGTTCTCCTAATGTCGAACGCAATTATATAAGAAAAGGCAAATAAAATAAATGCGTTTTGCTTATCTTACATTTATTTTATTGTCTTTATAAATATTTATAGATATTTCCTGCATTTTAGATATTATTGTTCAAAAAAATTTTGGTATGACCATAAATTTTGTTAAGATCTAGAAACCGTTGGAAATCCAGTACGAATTATGTAATCGTTTCGAACCGTTCGGTTTGGCCGCCTGTGGTCTTATCAACTGTGCAAACCTTACCTAACCTAAATTCTTGGGATTTCAAGATATGACCTCTCATAGCCCACAATAAATATAATTCAACAGTTTTGTCTAGATCAATGCTGGGTTGCAACAAAACAATGTTATGACTGAACAGTCTCACACTTGAATACTGGCAATGCCCATGGTACTGTACCATGGGTACAGCCATGGTACTGTGCACACATCAAAAATACATTGGAGTGTTTTCTTTAGTGAATGTTGAAATTTTCTAAGGTCCTCTAAACTGTGGTTTCAAATGTCCTTTAAAAGATCTGTTCAGTTGGAAAAAAGTCTCCCGACTTATCTAACGTTTTTGTCGGTTGATAATTCAATGCCAGCTTTTGCCTTAGATTTGAAGTCATTTCACCTTTTTTCATCTGTAAGATTTCTATAGATAATGATTTATGTGTAAGGTGGTACCTGATATTTCCAAATATACCAAAACTCTGGCCATCCATGAAGAAGAATGATAACAGGACCATTTCCTAGTTCAACATAATGCATCCGAATTCCAGTCTGAAATAAAACAGTAATTTAACATAAATGATAAGTTTACTGAAAGTGATGAAAGTGGCAGAAAAAGCTGCAAATAGGCCTATTTTCATTGTGATTGAGGCAACTGCATGAGAAGTTTATGGCAAAGAAACTGTATTTCCCATTTGATGACTTAGATAAGGCTTATGATGAGAAGTCATATAGAGGACGATGTATAAGTTAGGTATTGTAGAGTGGTTTGTAAGGGAATAGTGCAATCAATGTACCATAATGAGCAATCTCGTGTACAGGAAAATGGTAGATTTAGTAAAAAATGAGGTAAATACTGGTGTTCATCGGGGCTCAATATTGAGTCCCCTACTGTTTGTAGTAATTGATTGAGGTAAGCTCAATGAAATTTTGAACTGGTTATCCTAGTGCATTACTTCATCAGTTGACTTAATTGTGAGCTCACTAGAAAGTTAAAAAAAGTGGAAAAATGGAATGGTATGGAGCCAACTCGTCAAACTCTTACAAGTGTGGAAAATAATGCAGACATACAAAAACTTTTTGTTAAAAACAAAATCTTAACAGCTTCCTCTTTCCCTGGGGCTTATCAAGGATCCATTTTGTAAAAACGAATCAATAGTGAAGGGGAAGAGGAAGTGAGGACGACCGAAGAAAACATGGAAAGTGCAAGTGGAGAAGGAGAGCTACAGTGTTGACTTGAAGGAGGTGCAATGAATCAAGCGAGATGAAGAGTGGGAATTGGAGAGATTGCTGCCAGAGTGGGGTAAATTCGGCCACCCCCATTTAGGGGGATAAACCCGGATCAAAACTGGATTGATTGATTTATTGATTGAGAGTAGTTTATGTGCATACTTTATATATATAAGTAATAGGAATTACGATCCAGGGTATGACCCATTTTTATTTTGCTGAATTTACACTTGAATTTATTCAATGTACTTAAGGTATGTTTATCTTTAAAACGTATTTATAATTTATATTCAAACAATCACTAATATACTTAAAAGATTTTATTCAAGGACTTGAACATACAGAAGATACATATTGCCTATACTTTAATTAGATGAACACATGATTAAAGCCTTCTGGTTGTCAAATTTGTCTTGGATACGGATCAACACATTTCTCAGCTGACTTCTTTTGGCTTTATTCCCACACATTTTTGTCTTGCAAGTAAAACATGGTGGACCTTAATAAAGCGACTTGTATGTTTGCTAAACCTTGATGCATAGTGATGTTATTAATAGCATTTCTTAAGAAATATCTACTTTGGGACATAGATCATTGAAAAATGTAGCTTGATGTTTTTAGAAACTTTATTATGGTAAAAGGAAGCTTGACAGAGGCAGAGCTAACCAAACTACCCTTATATCTGCCCCAGATCCCCAACTTCTCTCACAACAGAAACAGCTGATTTATTGCTACAGTTATTGTACCTTAAGTTTGATAAAGCAGTGAGGTACCCCCTCTGGAGTACAGGGTCGAACACAGTGTGGTTGGAGAACCTGAAATGAGAGTTTTATTTCACATATTACTGAAGCTTTAAGTACATGAAAGAATAGAAAACATGGTCAAAACACACAAACTAGTAAGAGAAACCTTGACTAGAAACTTGTGGCTGTGAAGTCTTAAATTAATGTAACTAACAACAACAACAACAATATTATTTGTACTACCCTCCAATTTACATTACAATGTAATCTAATATAGAAAAACAAAAAAACATGGAATAGTTACAATTATATAATATTGTAGATCGTCAGTATTTATCAGGCAAGGGCACTGGGTGTCTGAAATGTCTACAAAGCTAAACTAGTTAGACAGCCAGGCAATTGATTTGAAATATTTATTGGTAAGTTTATAATCAATCCGCGAGATGGAGGTGTACAGCAATATAAAAGTAATGCAAGCAAAAGATAAACCAAAATAAGTAGGCAGTTTAGCTATTAAATTAAATAACAATTATTTAAATATATAGAATGCAGATAAGTATTCCAGAAGCAAGCAGATAGGACAAAACAAGAGATAACTAGAATTCAATATTCACTGATCAATTTATTCTTGATAATCATTTTGAAACTGGAAAATTTATTGGTTTGGATAGATTTCCCAAACGAATTCCAATTTTGAGGACCCTTAGACCTAATATTAAATTTCCCGTAATTTGTCCTTGCTCTTAGAATTAAATAGGATCTGTTAACTTGAGATCTTGTGTTATGATTATATATTTTACTAGTTGAAGTAAATAAAGAACTGAAGACTTGCAGTAATAACTGATTATGAAACTTTAACATAAAGGTTATACAACATGGAGTGTAACAAGATCTTTGAGTTTAAGGATATTGAGACATTTAAACAAGGGACTTGAATGCTCATCAAACTTTGAAAAGGTTAATGAAATAGGAATGCGATAGGTGTGTAGATATATAAAAAGAAATAAGAGAAAAATATTATATATAAGCCCTTGGTGGGATTCGACGGTTTACTAGTCCGACGAGTTAACCACTACACCACATGGACCAACCATGCTGGTAACGCAGCCGGACAATGTTATATAGATGGTAACTGTAGGGGATCTCGGGGCGATATTCTTTTCTATTGGTACGTTGAACACCGTAATTTTTGGTATGCATATATGGTATTATATGTAGATAAATGAAATAGGAATGCGTTCGGTGTGTAGATATATAGAAAGAAATATGAGAAAAAGGTTATCAAGTGCATATGGCTTTTTTTTGCAGGGCAAACAAGGAATGAAGAATTATTTGATAACTAACACTAGTTAAAATAAATACAATAAGTAGTGTAAAAATTAACATTTTTGGCTATAAAGGGTAAATATTAAAGTCCTATACTCACTTACATCCACACCGGTAACATCCCTAAGAACACACAGAGCTGAATGAGGGTTTTTCACAAGAATGGTTGTCATGCCCATTTCCTTGGCAGGTTTAAGATTTATAGGTAGATCATCAAGAAACACAGTCTGGATTGATTAAATGATAAAAATAAAATTAAATAGTCAAGCATATAAAATTATTCATATCGAGAATCAGAATTGTCAAAACTCTATAACCATTAGGCTTACGGTACTTTGCGAAACGAAACAGTAAAAATTGCAAAACAGTACCTTCTGAAACGAGATATAGCGAAATGGTAAACTGCAAAATGAAAAACTGCAAAATAGTAAATTTCAAAAAGGTATATTGCTTTTCAAAATGCAAATAGGAATTTCTAAAGTGTTATTAACTCGAGTACTCATTTTTTTGGCTGTAAAACTTTAAAATTGTTATAAACTTAGACCCTATAAGCTGTGTTTAAATTTTTTTTGTAAATATATTAAACTTATAAAGTTACTTTGTATAAGTTTAAATGACATAAAAACATGATAATTTATGATTTAGACAATTAAGCTGTTTCTAATTAAATAAATACTTTCTTCTTGATTTCACACAACTTTCATACATTTGGTAAAACCTTAAAAAATTTTCTAACATTATTTTCACACATAACAAATGTAATAATTTCACATATCTGTATCCCTTTCAAAATTGTTTTCACATATTTTCTTTGTTTTTCACACAAATATCACACATATTGAAAGGTGTGAAAAGATTGATTTCACACAAAATTCACACATTATACTAAAGGTTTCACACAAGTTTCACTCTAAATAGTGCTATAGAAGACCATGCAATGTCAGTGCTCAGAAGATTTCTTTCTAAATTATGGAACTTGTTTAAATTGTTCTCTTACAGGACGAAATGGACATCAGTTTTTTAAAAACATGGGATTTTGGATTATTTCCAATTGCACCAACTGGTTATTAACAACACTGATTATGTATATATTAAACAGTTTACTTAATTTCTCTAGCGCATAAGTAAGATGGGAGGACAAAATATTACAAGTGAAGAGGAAACAAGAAGTAATGAGGTGGAGAACTTTCAACATACATATATAAAATGTAGGGATGAGAACAGAATACTTATGAGAGCAATGGAGCTGGATGTAGAAGGTAGAAGGCCAGTACTGTAGGTAGAATAAAGAAACCCTTGAGTAGGGTAGTGGAAGAAAACATGAGGAAGTGTCAACTTGGTATAGTATAACATGGTAGACTACCACCCAACTAAGAAGAGAATAACTGGTTAATTCGATACACAATACCTCTGTAGGTTGTACACCTTCCTTGGTACAGACCAAGTTATAAAATAATCTAATTGTATCCATATGGCTTATTCGACACTACATAATAAGCATTGGTCCAGTACATACAACAGGATAGACTACCACCCAACTAATTAAGGAGAGTAACTGGTTGATTCAACGTACAGTACCTCTGAAACTTGTACACTCATCTTGGTACAGAACAAGTTGTAAGTTTTGTTTGATGCTATAAGTGTTGGTACAGTACAACAGGGTAGACTACTACCCAAAAAAGATGAGAGTAATTGGTTGATTCAATGAACAGAACGTTTGAAGGTTGTACGCCCATTTAGGTACAGACCAAGTTGTAAGTCTAGGTATCTGGCTTAGCTTGTTTGACACAATAAATGTTGGTACAGTATAACAGGGTAGACTACCACAGTTGGATAAGACTTCCAGTAATCATTTGCCCGGATTGCATGCTGGGGGCCATATGGTTTGTAGTTGTAGTTAGTACTTCTTGTTGTTGTTTGGCACCATCTTGTATTTTGCGCTATCTGAGTTGTGTCTTACATTACAATAATACTACACTAAAATTAATGTAACTGCATGGTTGATTCAATGTACAGTACCTCTGAAGGTTGTACACCCATCTTGGAACAGACCAAGTTATAAGTCTATCTATCTGGCTTGTTTGACACTATAAGTGTTTGTACAGTATAACAGGGTAGACTACCACCTAACTAATAAGAGAGTAGCTGGTTGATTCAAAGTACAGTACCTCTGAAGGTTGTACACCCATCTTCGAACAGACCAAGTTATATATCTGTGGATCTGGCTTGTTTAAATGGAATTGACATGACCTGAACACCTCATCAAAATGATATTTAACAGACGTCAAATCAGCTGCTTTGTTTGTTCTACCACTGAAACTAATGTCTATTAGAAAGTCGTTGGTCAAAATGCATGTCTTGATTCCTAACAAGCAATTATCAAATGACAACTGTTATAATGACAAAAATATAAATACAACTGAAGAGAAATTGCAATGGATGATACTCTGCTCATTATAACACGATTAGTTATTTTTACAGAACTAAAACTGACCAAAAACCTATGAGCCAGGTTGCTTATGTAGCAAGTACTTATATCCAGTTTCTGTAGCATCTAAGAAGATAAGAATCTTTGACTATGTACCTGGATGGGATATTTAACAATTAGACCTCGCGGCCACATGGACTAACAGGCAATAGCCCATGAGGCTGAAGGCCAAATACAAACTGTAGGCTATTGCCTCGTAGTCCATAAGGCTGAGAGGTCTAATTGTTTTAGTACTTTCCATCATATTGAGCCAAATTAAATGAAAATACATGTAATTTGGAGATGCTAAACAAGTTCACTTGATTTTTCAACTTCCAACTCTCATTTGTATCTGTAAAATACCTATGAAAAAGTGGCAATATGTCTGTTTTCTAATTCTTGAATCTTACCATTAGATATTTTCATTCTATACTTAGTAGCTTTTTTTTGTCTTCTCGGGTATTGAACTATCAAGAGTTCTTGTAAATAGTCATTTGATACTTCAACACAACACAAAGGAGCTGCCATTGTTTTCCCAAACTCGTCACCTCAGACTACCACAAATAGCCCGAGGTTAGGGAGGTAATCAGATCGCAGTATGCGTAATAGCACTTATGTTGGAAAATGCTAATTATATATTAATATTAATACTAATTTGTCACAGGTTGGCTCCCAGGAAACACTGGTACTCATTTACAGTACCTACCCTGGAAGGATGCAAAACTGAGTTAGCTTAGATGGGAATGAAGGGCCCACAAATTCTCAAATCTCTGCATCTTCTACCTCCAGTTCTTATAAAAGGAATTTCCAGCTTTCTCAGAATTCCTACGAATTCATTAGACTATTGAAAATAATTTTTATACTGATAAGTCGTGAACTGACACACAGAAGAATACCAATTTTTCGATCACTAGGAATTAGCAACCAGGAATGCTAAGCTCTATTTACCTCATCTCTCAGGTGCTGAAAATTGAGACAAATTTAATAGTAGGTAAAAATTGCACATCAAGTACATGCATGTTTTAAATCTCAGCAAAGCCAGAGTTTTAAACCACATCATTTAAAAGAAAGAAACTTAGGAATGTAAAACTAAAAGATAAATGGTCCTGAAGAATCCAACATTAATTATGAGTGCAACATACAGTATGCTGTTCAAAATTTAAAATGAGAAAAAAAACACAGCCAACTTGATCTGAGAGTGAAAAGCTGTGTTATCAAACAGCTAGTGTTCCATACAGATACCCCTTGTTCTCTAGTTTTAAGTCTGAGCTGAAAATTATTAATTCAATGTTTTTAAGTTATATGTACCTTCTTTCCTTAACACTGTTGAAGCATTTAACATTTCGGGGATAATCTTCAAACCATTCATAAACTTTTCAAACATATCTTTCCCGCTAAAATTGATTGAGGAAATCTCCATTCCTTTTTCTGAGGCTACTTTCTTACAAAACTTGTCAAACTCTGGAAAGAACTTAAAAACAAAGAATTTAAAAAACAATGAGAAACTGTAACATAATTATCAAGTAATTATTAGCAATAATAATGAGGGAGTGGATGATAAGTGATAGGTGTAAAACTCAATGGGTGAAGGAGTGGATGATAGATGATAAGCCTACAACTCAACAAGTGACGAAGGGAAAGGTAGATGACAAGCTTACAACTCAGTGGGTGAGGAAGCGGAAAGTAGATGATAAGCCTACAACTCAATGGGTGAGGGAGGGGATGATAGATGATAAGCCTACAACTCAATGGGTGAGGGAGGGGAAGGTAGATGATAAGTCTACAACTCAATGGGTGAGGGAGGGGATAATAGATGATAAGCCTACAACTCAGTGGGTGAGGTAGTGGATGATAGATGATAAGCCTACAACTCAATGGGTGAGGGAGGGGATGATAGAAGATAAGCCTACAACTCAATGGGTGAGGGAGGGGATGATAGATGATAAGCCTACAACTCAATGCATGGGTGAGGGAGGGGATGATAGATGATAAGCCTACAACTCAGTGGGTGAGGAAGCGGAAGGTAGATGATAAGCCTACAACTCAATGGGTGAGGGAGGGGATGATAGATGATAAGCCTACAACTCAGTGGGTGAGGGCGGGAAAAGCAGATGATAAGTCTACAACTCAATGGGTGAGGTAGTGGATGATAGATGATAAACCTACAACTTAGTGGGTGAGGGAGGGGATGATAGATGATAAACCTACAACTCAGTGGATGAGGTAGTAGATGATAGATGATAAGCCTACAACTCAATGGGTGAGGGAGGGGATGATAAATGATAAACCTACAACT
>JAOBRB020354927.1:0-10608 GCA_027575285.2 Zoanthus pulchellus | reverse complement strand
CCAGTCCCCCGGTTATCTTTAAGATGTAAAGAATATAACCTTTTATTGACATTTGTAAAATATAGAGTATTTCACGTTTTGTGCAATTTTATATTCTTAATAAACCATTTATTTATTTATTTATTTAATAATTGAATTACACAAAGTTCAATTTCATATCTATTCCAGGTTATAGTATGTGGTCCAACTGATGTAGGAAAAACCTCTCTGTGTAAGCTGCTGCTAAACTATGCAGTGAGAATGGGTCGACAGCCTGTGTTTGGAGACTTAGATGTTGGGCAGGTGTGGTGCATTTCATTAATATTTTGTATTTTTAGCCTTTCAGATGTGATTATACCGAGATTTTTTTGACTGGCAAGTACTTTTGGGATCTACATATAATATATGTGAATGATTTTTGATAAAGGTTACAGTTCCATGGCTCGAAGTAAATAATTCAGTCGTTGCATATTTATCAGTACCCCAATCAACATAATAACTAGTTTGTATTTCAACAAAATCCTTTAAAATCCTAATGGCCCGTGGAGTTGATGCTTATCTTTGCTTTCTGTTGAATTATGTGGGTTAGGGTTTAGTTTTGCTTTTTTGACTAGCAGTTGCCTTTTATATGAAAGGCAATAAACTCTCTTATTGTTGTTGTTGTTGTTGTTAAACTATAAAGGCATCAAAATAAAAATGACCGAACGAGCACAAAAAGCTCTGCCACCAACCATGCATGTCAATTCCGAGACAGGGTATTTACTCGTGCCCGTAGGCAACCAGTCATAAATTCGAAGCTGTGTCTTTTTTTTTCTTGGGGTCGAGCTTTTACAAACGCATGCGTATTGGGCCAGCCTATAGGCTCTGATATCATTTGTTCTGTTTTGAGAGACACCATTACGAAAAGTTACAAAATCGTTGGTTTCTTCGCTATTTCTGGACGTATGTTGCTCAAAATGGTAAGTTATCTTGCCTTTGAATTCATTTACAAAATATATTTGCCTTGTATATATTTTT
Organism: Zoanthus pulchellus; assembly: GCA_027575285.2. Lineage (NCBI taxonomy): Eukaryota > Metazoa > Cnidaria > Anthozoa > Zoantharia > Zoanthidae > Zoanthus > Zoanthus pulchellus. The sequence continues at coordinate 9,612 of JAOBRB020354927.1, read as the reverse complement.
TCAATATTATTAGAGAAATCGATTTCGGTGAGAGCCCCGCTTTGATAAGTCGCCTTTACGAAACGTTTTAAAATCTTTTATTTCTTTGCCATTTCTCCACGGATGTTGCTCAAAAATTTAAAATATTTTATTCTTAGGATACATCAGCTCATAAATTTGGCTTGAATAGTTTTTTTTTGTTATTTTTAAAAAAAAAAAAAACAACTTCGGCGACTTTTGCTTACTACATGGCTGCTCGAGTACTTTTGTAAACAATTTTACTAAAACCACTTACATTTCTTTGCTTTTCTCTTTCAGACTTTAGTAAATTTATACGCTTGCTACAGAACTTAATGTTTAGCTTTGAATATTAAGCCAAAACAAAGCAATTTGCCCTTCGATAACAGCGTTTCTTTGAGTAGGAGAAACTTGCATGTCTAGCAATGTTAAGAGGTTTGCTAATGATCGAGTAAAAATCTTGGTAGAAACATCTCTGGAAGGTCAAATGTAGCATTTTCTCTGTAAGAATTTATTTTATGATGTTGTTTTTGACTAAACGTACAGAAAGATACCTTTTAAAAATGAAAAAACATTACAAATAAAGAATATTAAAATTTCCAAAACAATGTTAACATTGTTTATTGAACCAGTAAATTTAATTCTGAAACTTTTTAAAAGTTTTTTCAACCCTTTATGATTGTTGGTATGCAATTACAAATGATTTTTTTTTCATTGAAAAGTTTATCTAAAATGTAAGGTCGGGTTTTACGCAGATAGGTAGTTATTGAAATAAAATCTTTGCTTAAAAGCAAATGGAAAAGAATTATTAAATTTGATTTTGTTAACTAGTGTCAAATTTGTATTTAAATATCGTTAAACACATAAAAATAAAATCGCATATCCTGACCGCACACGTTAAACCAAGGTGTGCGATTTAAACCACCTCTGCAAATTTTCCCAGGGAAAGGCTTGATGAAAATGCTTTAGCTTTGTGCAAAGTAATCTATTTTGTAGACTAATACAATTAACAATATACAACATCAACTTTGTCCAAGTGCCGGCCCGAGTGAAGGCTACCGGTGGCCTCTTGTTACTAAATAGACCCTTTATCATAACATAATGTGCTAATGCCATTAAAAGAAAGTAGTTCGAGTGGACCTATGACATCAAGAAAGAACATATATGACTGTCTAACTAAAAGGATGCACTTATTATATATGGAGGCAAACAAATTACAAGACTTGAATCACCCAACGTTACGTAGATAACGGAACAGCTTCGATAAATGAAAAACAAAGAGGTTTTTCGCGGATATTTATAACAATAATTAGCAGCTACAATGCTACAGGCTGTTCTCTAATTTCCTTCTGAAATTACTGGTAGTTCAATTTATGTTTGTCCTCTCCTCATTTAACTACACTTTTAACATCAGTGCTCCAAACTTAGCTATTTTGTAAGTCGCCATTTGGCGGCTGTACTTTTTGAAAAGGTCACCACATTTTTTGGAAAGAACGGCTTTCATTTTATGAGCTTGTAATCCTAAGTCATGAATTCAACTAAAAGTAACGTAATGGGAAACAAGGAGGTTGGCAAATTGGCGACTGCTTTGACAGTTTTTGTTTCCCATTATTAAAGCTACTAGCCATGGCAAGCAAAACTGTCGCAGCTTGGAGCGCTGTCAAAGTTTTCCTACTTACAAAACAATTATCTTGTTTCCCATAGTGCAATAATTGAAAAAGAATAAGTTAAATACGTAACATTGCATGCATTTGTCATTCACCCACCAAAGTTTATAGGCTTGAAGGTTTGAAGTACTTTAATTTTTATCACTGGTCAATCTTTTTAGCTCTAGGAATTAACAAGTGTAATTGCTAAACGATGTTCATTTTTGCCAATTTGTATTTTACTTTACCCATGTAGCAATTAGCCACTACAAAAAATACCATAATACTTTTTGCTTGTCTACCCAAAGATTTGCATAAGTATTGTTTCCAGTTCCACTTGGGATCATTGTCAGTCCCAAGAGAAACTGGAAACAATGCTTATGCAAAATTTTGGGTATACAAGCAAAACGTATTATGGTATTTTTTGTATTGGCCAATACACAGCTGTATTAGTGACGTTTCACTCAACTAATGCACTGATTGCTTATAGGGTTCCATCTCTGTTCCTGGGTCAGTCGGTAAGTTTAAGTGTTGATTGACATTCTCGAGGTATTAAGATAAATTATTCAGGTTTGTAAACTGAAGCTAAGATTAAAATTTTATTTACAATAAAGGCTAAATTTGATGAAATCTTTGTGGGAGTGTTGAGTGATTGGATGTTTAATTAAGTTCTTTGATAAGCTGCATTTAATTTACTAATCAAACGTTAGTGAAATTCACTGACATTTAATTGTAATTTCAAATTTTGATTCGCAGATATATATTGTGGTCATAGTTGTCACATTTTGTGATATTTCTTCCTTTCAACCATAAAGTATGTTTCTCGATTCGATTGTCGGGCTGGATTTGAAAACATTCTGCAAAGTTAGTGAATTAATGGCAGTTTTGACCAGTACTGTCAAAAAAGTTGTTCCTATTGACATAACCAAGTAGTTATACTATTGTTAGAAGCAACAACAATACGACGTATTGGAATATCAGTATAGCACAGGCATATGTTGCAAACTGTCCATGAATAGGTTAAAAATGGCATAAGCACCATGGAAGCAGATGAAAACAACCAACGTACAGACCGGGAAGGCTGTTGGAGATGCAGACAGAAGAAGAGGTAGTACTGGATTGTAAGGGAGAAGTACAAATAGCTGTAACAAAACAGATACGCAGACTTCTCATTAGTAGCTGGTACCCGGCTACCGGAATCTGTTTGCTTTGATAAACGTACCCATGTACTTGAGGTGAAACCCTCTAAAAATATAGCTTTAGACCTCCAGGCTAGCAAATAAGTGCCCGCCTACTCTAGATATAGTGCCTTTGTACTTCAAAAGTTAATGAAAACCCTGGATACGGCAGTAGAAAGGATGACGATGGTAGAAAAAAGTTCATTCATAAAAGAGCTGTACATCGTGGATCTTCAAAAGGCTTGTGGGAGCATCCATTGAAAAACTCTTTGGTGGATTCTCGGGACAAGCAGAATTGCTCAAAAGATTGCCATTGTTATCAAGCACTTTTACATCAACCCCTTCAGAGTTTGCAACAGTGAATCAAGCTTGAGTGTGAGGACTGTTAGTTGTTTTGTGTTGATGTTGCTCTTCAACCTTATAATTGGCTAGGTGATGTGACATTGAACCAACTGCAGGATGTCAGATGAATCCTCCTCTCAGCTCTTAAAGATCGAGACTTTGTTGACAATCAAGCACATATCTCACACACTTATCAATGCAGCCACTGAGAGCTAACCACAATCCTTATCATGTTTGCCAAGCAAGAGGGCCTAAAAATCAACCTGAAAAACACTGTTGAATGAAAGTCCCAAAGCCTTCAAACAAACAAAGAATTTCTCTACCTCGGTAGCACTGTTAGGCAGCAGATCAGGAATTGTCTCAATAAGGCCATGCAGTAACGGTTTTAGAATCTGAACAATTATCCCAAGAGGAAGACAAGGAATATGGCTTTTCAGATTATCGATTATGTGACTAGAAGTAAGGTAGACTACATCTCCCCCTTAGTTCTTTACTAGAGACCAGCAAATCAGAGGAATTAGACTCGGCACAAAGAGGGCGGAATATATACCTCTCTAGGTGCCATACATGCTAGATGGCACAGTAGGAATAAGTGATGCAGTGCCTTCAAGGCCAGGTGAAAACCTTAGAAAAATTTGTGGGAATCCTTGGCCGTGTCTCTGATTCGCATTTATGATTTACCAAAACAAACAAAATACGAAAAAGGTATAAAGTATCAACATTTTTTTAAATGAATAATTATATTGTTTCATTCTACAAATTTAATCAACATAACAATATAAATTGTCAACATTTATTACCTTTTCCAAACACATTGACTTATATTTGAACTCATGGGTACGCATCATCTACATTTACCAAGGGTAAAATATTGTTTTCAAAATGAAAACAAAACTTCATTTAAAAAGTAAAAGCTAGGCCCCGCTCGCGAGCTATAATTCAATGTCCGAAAACAAAGTATAAAGAAAATCTCTTATATCATAGTCTTTGTCAATTAGCAGTTTACAAAAGTCAAGAACCATATTTCTACCATAAAATTAATCCTCGTTAGTTTTGTGAAAACTGTGAAAACTGTCAGTTTCAAAACGGTACGCCTGAGACTTTTTCATGGTTGAAAGCATTTTATGGCAGTTGACAACTCGAAAATTTAAACTGTATTTATTTTATTTCGTTCTTTCTTCTATCGAACTTTAACTTTATGTTTGAGTAAAACGATAAAAAGTAATTCTTACAAATATTTGAATTGCAAGAAAGCAAAATGCTAACAAAAATAAAGAAATAAAACAAAAATAAACTTTTAATATGTGTTTTGTCTAGACTGCAGCTTTTCAGTTGACGGTAAAGATTGAAAACATAAAGTTTTTAAAGATATTGCAAAATTTCATAAATCTAGCCATTTACAAAGTCAAATTAAAAATTACAGATATTAGCAGAAAGAATAATGTTTAGGGCAATTCAAATTTGACATTGCGACAAAGAATAAATTATGCAACATTTGACGGCTCTCCGACAACAGATACATGTGACACAAACAGCTCACCGTAAACTTGTTCTCGCCCAAAAGTAAAGCACAACAATCTTTCCAGCTTTGTACAATACTTGCGGTTATTGCAAGTAAAAATATTCCAATTCTGAAGTCGCAAAATAGCTCTAGAAACACGTCCTGTATTGAATTGACACGAACTGATTGAAGCGAGTTGACTCAACAATCGCCATGTCCATCATTGTGTATTCTTTGATCGTCGGATCGAAAAGTTCATTGGAAGAAATATTTTAGAAAACTTGAAAAAACTGTTTGAAACTCTTCTCAGCCTCAACAAAGCTTGGTTCGAAAGCCTTTTGGAGTTTGATCAAAAGTCTTTTTAGGAAAGCTAAACACAATGACTTCTGGGTAATTTTCCAAAACGCGACATGATAGATAGATAGAATGATAAATATATTGACGAAAGGGTAAACCTTGACTTGGCCTATCACAGGTAGCCCGAGATGAATTTTAAGTCTTGATTTGAATGTTTCAATAGTCCGGCTTTGACGAATGTCAGCAGGTAGATTGTTCCAGAGAGTTGGTGCGGCGATGACAAATGAACGGTCAGCAAGAGTTTTCTTATATTTGAGGTGAGGAATAGCTAAGCAGATTCCGTTGTTTGCACAGCGGAGATTGTATCGGCTGGGTTGTGCAACTTTGATCAGGTTTGTAAGGTATATGTGTGCCAGTCGATGAAGGGATTTGAATGTGATTAGCAAATCATCAACAAAGCAAAGAAGGTCAAGTCATGGTATGGAAGGAGTGTGCTACAGTCTTTCACCATCGACAGTGATGTGTTGTCTGAATTTTTTGGTGCCACTTTGGACAACGGCAAAAGTTTGTCACCTGAGTTTAATGGTTGCAAGGTAAAGTGAAAATATATGGTCGGATTGAATCTTAGTTTCAACTATATACACGAAGTGTATTGTTCAGATGAACCAAGATTTTCACAACTAGCAAATAGAGATTTCGGCATTGATTTTTTTTATTGTGCGTGAGTATACTTAACTATGAGCAACGTCTTGTGTAAAAACATATACTTGAGATTAACGTTTTCCAGAACTGTCTTTAAATAATAGTTTAGTCGAGTTTTTGGCTATTTTATTGCTTTAAATTATGTTAGGGCAAGACAAGGACAAACAGAAAAAAAAATTAAAAAATAAAAAAAAATCCTCCCCCCCCCTTCCCTTGCCCGCCTGCATGGTATTTTTCTGCTGATCTCTTTTTATGGGCCTTATAAATATAAAACCTAGACTCGATGTTTACCGGCAAAAGTGATCAGCAACCATATACACGAAAAAATTACTTGATTCTGATTGGTCAACTGCAGCGTAACTGCTTTGTTATTCTGTGCAAGCTTTTCTTCAGGGCCCAGTTGTTCAAAAGCCGATTAGCACTAACCCAGGGTTAAATGTTTAACCCAAGGTCTTGTTTCCAATTTTACAGGGAGAGATTTCACCTGTAATTTTGAGATTAACAAGACTTTTCCTAGCAAAATCCAAACAGTAATCATAAATTCCTGTTTACCTTTTCTTATAGAAGAGATTCCTGTTTGAGTTTTTGCTTAACCCAGGGTTAAACTAAACCAGCCTTTGAACAACTGGGCCCAGAATGTTTTCTTTATGTGGAAAATGAAGGCATGTACTGCCTTCTTTGCCGTAAACATAAAAGCAAGTTAGCCCAGAACATCAGCGAGACACTTTCAAATGAGCCATCCACTAGTTTCAAATGGAATGCAGTAACCGAACTTTATGAGCAGTACTAAACATAAAGCAACAGCGAAGAATGAGCTTTTAAATCAGCTTTCCCATTTTGAAAAACAGGTGGATGAAAACGAGAGTACGAAGGTTTTAGTTCTTCAAGAAGCTTTTTATGCCATGTACTGGTTTGCCAAGGGTCCATAGCCAACGGAAGATAACATCCCTCCTCAAGCTGATAGAGCATCTAGGTCTTGAAGAGCTAAAGTATTTTACTCATAGATCTCGGGGATCACTTTGAAAAATACTTTTGACGATAGGAAACACAGTGTGAGTTCAAATATGCAAGAAACTTCAGGATAAGGCTGTTCAATGGCCTGTTGGTCGACTATTTGGCAGATATCAGAAATGAAGAGCAGATGCTGGCTATATGCATGGCTATATGCAGGTAGTCCATAACTGAAATGTAAACTTTTTTGGAAAATAAGCAGTTGTTGTTGTTGTTGCTGTTGTTGTTGTTGATGCTTGCATTTGCTCAGTACTTTGATGTGGAGCTGGGGAGACTTTAATGCAAGATCTTATTTACAGCCAATGTTCTTGAAAAGGCCTCAAGTGCTGATGCAGTAACGTTACTTGATATTATTACTGACAATCTCGATATCTTGAAGATTCTTTTGAAGAACTTTTAAGTTCTTAAAAGGTTCCTTGCAACAGATGGGGAAAGTGTGATGACTGGTAAAACCAGAGGCCAAGCAGCACTGATGCCACAGGTTAGCTCTTGCCCGCACAGACACTAATGAGGAAATACAAATGATAAAGAATGTAAAAACAGAAGTCACACAGCTGTGGAAAATTTTTTAGAACTCCAAAAAACTTGCAACCTATCTCAAAGTACAAGAGGAGATAAAAGAAGTAACCCTTGGTGCCAAGGCAAGTAGAAATACTTTGCAAAAGGTTAAAGAAGGCTTGCAAAACACGCTGGTTATCTTTTGACAGTACCATAAATGCAGTGTGTTCCAAACTCCCCTCCATTCTCCAAACATTACGCCAGTTGAAGACTTATCCATCTTGCTATGATCTTTTGAAGAACCTTGTAAAACCAAAGAAAGTGGGCATCATCAATATCCTTCATGACGTTCTTCCAGTCCTAAGTGATCTTAGCAAAGTTTTCCAATAAGGTTCGATCAAGTTTGCTAACATACACCCATCCAACTCTATCTGGAAGGAGAAGCTTCTGGCACTTAATTGCCAGAAAGAAGGTTCCAGTAATGAAGCTATACAAAATGATTTAACTGAAGGAAGATCCTAGGCTATTACTGACATTTTAAAAAAAGTACTCAAGCAGACGCGTCTATTAAAAAGAGGCGAAAGTCTATTAAAAACGTACGTGCATGCCTTGATTAAGAACATCAGCTAACGATTCAGGTATGCAGCCCCAGTCCTAACAGCAATGCAGATGTTTGACAAGACAGCCATATTGTACCACCTAAGGAGACTGACAATGACTTCGTGGAGCATGGACAAGATCACATTGATGTCTTCACGGCTCACTATATTGCTGGTGACGAGGTGAATCAAGAACAGCTTCAAACTGAGTGGAAACTCCTTAAATATGACCTCCTCGCATGGAAGCTACCTCAATCTGTAAAGGATGATGAATTGTCTTACGCAGAATGGGTTATGCAACAGCTTGTTAAACAAGTTTACATACCAGGCGCATTTCCCTTTGATGGTTACTGTTGTTGAAGCACTTCATGTCATCCCCGTATCCAATCCATGGCCTGTTAATCAAGAACCGCCTAAGAAGCCTTCTGAAAGAAGATATGCTAAATTTGCTGCTGCATATTAGCGTTAATGGTCCAAAGGTTACCTCAGAAGACGGCAAGCAAGTAGTTAAAGGTAGCGCGGTTCCTTGGTTACCTGAAAATAAAGCAAGAAACTTCTACCTGTTCATGCTGTTTCTGCAAGTGGCATTGTCTCGTCATAACCCAAGCTGGCTAAACACAGCACTAACACATAGGGTACTCTAACTTTGGATGAAGTGGCTACAGAGCAAAATCAAGTCAATGAAAAGGTTTCTCTTGCAGATGACAGCGGGTCAAATAAATCTAATTACAAAAGTCGACTGGTTTCATTGAGGGCAGTGCATTAAATCCTCATTCCTTGAAGTTTCTATTTGTTGCATAAAAATTGGCTATAATGATCAAATCATTTTGTAAATAAAAGTAGCAAATTTTTTAAGCTGTATTAATAATTTTTCAATAATGCTGTTTACCTTAGTGTTCAGATGTATCTCATGTTGATTGTCTAAAGCAATGATTCTGATGAAAACATTGTAACTTATGGAATGTAAAAGTAACTGATTGACGACTGATTTACATAAAAAAGGCATTTAGGTCTATTAATATTGCTATTATGAGAGGGAACTTTTTTTGTAGGCGCAAATCCCTAAAATCCGTCCCTAGTGCCACCTACTCTTTTACGAACTCCGCTACTCTAAATCTTTTTGAGAACCCTGCATGCTGAACTCTTTAGCTGACTGGTTAATATTTTAATGTATATTTTGAAATTCCTGTTCATGCAGGTGCTCTTCTTATTGAACGACCCGCAGATATTGAAGAAGGTGAGCTGCTTAAGTTTTTGTAGATGATGGTAGCGGTAGTGTAAAGTATCATGGTGAATGCTTGAAATAATGTTATGAAAAGCTCAGTGCGATTAATTAATCATTAAATTACTAATTCTACATTTTGCATGCTATTGTCAGAATGAAACACAGGTTTCACCAACTTAAATTACTACTTTGTAATGCGTTTATTATTTATTTCTTTTGAAATGAATATTACCTCCATCTAAAATATTGCTTAATTTTGTTTTGTACCGATTTCGTTGTCATTTTGAGACCTTTGGGTAGACAGATTTAAAAAATTATCGCTCCCGTCATTAAAAGATTAATGGCATTTTAAAATAACTTTGAGATCAAATAAAATCCCTCTCTCCTCGCATAAAAGCAGAATAAATATTACTTAATATTATTACTATGTAAAGCTAACTGCATAAATGTTTTAAAGAAATGTTGCATAATATTAAAAGCATTATCATAACACCGTAGTAGCACAATTGATAAAACAACTCTCACATATACGAATAAAGTTTTTAATCTTGACATGTTTCGGCATAACTTATGCCATCTTCAGAAGAATGAATACAAAAGTTCGTTACAAAATATA
>JAOBRB020354816.1:0-10609 GCA_027575285.2 Zoanthus pulchellus | reverse complement strand
GAGGATGGAAAGCTGAGTTGGCTTAGGCGGAAAAGAAGGCCACACAAAGATTCAAATCTCAGCAAAGTGCCGGGATCAAACTCGGGACCTCGTGGTTGGAAAGCAGAGATCTTGCCAACTGCGCCAACCATGTCCGCCCAATGTTAATGAACCTACAATCTTACTCAATTTGACAAAATCTCATTCAAGACATTTAAGCATTTTGAGTATACTTTAATAGCAACTTACAAAAGTAATCAGTGTTTTCTTGAAGTTGTTTCAAGAGGTTTTTCTCATAGATACAACAACTGTATTAAATACTTTCATAAATTAAATCAAACTAGTGCTATACTGAAACTCTTATAGGGAAATAAAAAATTGAATAAAACATGTTGGGATAAAATAATGCACTTATAGTAATAAATGATGTCCATTAATAAGCTGGAACAATAATTCTGGCTATTACCCCATACAGTCTTAAAGCATACAATCATTTCTAAGTAAGTAAAATTCATATCTAACATTTTTGTGTTGTTTTTTTGTGTTCCTTTTATATTAATTATTTGATGATACTGTCATACATTTAAACATGTTCTAAGCTTATGCAAACATAGTATGACAGATTGTTAATGGAAATTTACATAACAATATTTGATACTTATCACATTGGATTATGAGTGAGTGAAGCCAGTGTATGCAGATTAATTTGATTTTATCAAAAAACCATTCTTAATTATGCTCCATTAAATCTGATGATGTGATAAGAAAATAACATTACTAACTGTAATTAAGTAGTGTGGGAAATTTACTAGGTCTGCATATCATTAAATGGTGTAGAATTTCATCCTGAAACTAGGTGCCTACTCCTAGACTAGCAAAGCAAAGTTCAAACTATGAATTTACTTTGAACTAGTCTCCTATCCTACAACTATATTTAATTCATAATTGCAAATATTCATTATTAATAAGTCTATGTTTATTATTTTTATTACTATTTTAATTAAAATTATATTTTTAATACTATTTTAGATGCATACTTTAAAGGATGTTGAAAAATGCTGCAATAAACACTATCTAGTTCTTTATGACTAATTTTTTTATCATCCTGAAATAATTTTTATGAGAGTCAGTGTCCAACCGTATTCTAGCAAAGCAGAATTTAAACTGTGAATTTACTTTGAACTAGTTTCCTAGCCTACAACTATATTTAATTCATAAAAATTTTGCAAATATTCACTATTATAAGATTTTAAAAAGGGTTTTTAAGATTTTCCCAGTTCCTTTTTAGTTGCTGGGATGTATTAGTTAACACGTCTTTTAGAAGAGAATTCTGGCATGCCCACCCTTTTTCAACAATTCAAAAAAAAATTTGAAAAGTGGAAAATTAATTCAGTTTTGTCAAAAAAAATTTGTGTTTTACTGCAATATTAATTACAGATTATTATTCTAATTAATAGTTTTGCAAAATAAACTGTTTATGTTTGAAAAAATATGCAAGCTTACTACTATTTGTAAGTATCTTAATAAGAGGTTAGTGGTTTAGCTAATTCTATTGGCTCCTGTAACCATTACAGAAAAGTAACTAGTGGTAAACTACTTTGATCTGCATCGGTGTTTTTAAAGAAACAATTTAGTTGTGATAAATGTGTAAATTATTCACCGTATAAACTAAGGAAAGAATACTTACTGATGTTTTGGACCTTAGTCCTGTAACCATGACAACCTGCAGATAAACTTGTGACTTATTAATTAACAATGATGCAAAGTTTGAAGCCAAACGGACAAGGCATCAACCACATAAAAATTATGTTTGTTACTTTTACCACCAAAAGTTGAAAGTTCTCACATGATGAATTTTCGAGAGTATTTTTAGAGTGATTTCTTTTTTTTTCTCCAAGGAAGGATCTTTTGTATATCAAAACAATTAAGAATGCTTTCTTCTTAATTTATTATTTCATAAATGATGAAGTGAAGATAACTAAGTGAACAACTAAGTGACTTTTATAGATCTGACACACCCTCCACCCAAAAACTAATAGGGTACCCCCATTTTCCAGGAGTCATTTATGCACTAAATCCTTCAATTCTGGTATGTAAAAGGTTTTTCTTTAAGTACTTACAATCTGACAGTATTTCCTTGATTTTGTCTAGCCCATCATAAGAATTACTCATTCATGGAAAGTGTTTGCAGGATGTAAATGTCTAACTCTGCTTGTACACTTGAATGATTTCAATGCTCACAAGTAATGTTTAAACTTTTGTGTTTCTTTAGGAGCAATTTAGCCTTACTGAAAGGGACCTTAAAGCACTGGATAATGAATCTTATGAATTTCTTGTTTCTGATTTAATCACGATTGCACGGGCAAAGTATGGAGGCAAAAAAGCCCTTGAAGAAAGATTACATGAAAAACAAAAACTTAAAATTCGACGAGAGGCAGAAAAACAATGTGGACTTGTTCAGAGAGAGCGGGAAGTTTGTGTGGCCTTGGAGGCTCTTAATAGTTCTTACTCTGACATTTCTGCCGTTGATGCCAGGTGTATGCCATATGTGAGTAGCTCAGGTGGCTACCACTATGCGCCGCCACAGCAATCGGCAGAGGATGCAGCTAAGTGGTTAATGGCTTGGAAGAACAGACAAGAGACAAGGCATAAACTGTTAATGGCCGAGATCTCTGCCAGGGCTTCCAGATGTAAAGGCTGTAGAGCCCGATATGATCACAGGTATGTTAGCTAATTAAATCATTTTTCACTGATGGTATATGGTCAGGCCTGTGTGCAAAAATACAGTATTACTGCGAGGGGTGCAAATAATATAATAAATTTGAGACCTACTTTTCCCCAGCTGTTATCATTTTATTACTTTCATCTTTCGTTTCTTACTTCTAACAACATAAAAATAATAGTTTTAATTAATAGTTTTGTAAAAATAATTTTGGGCTTAGGATAGTGTTGCTGAACTGATAATTTAGATTTAATTCTAATTTTTCATTAACTAAGATTGTTTTACAGTTAATTAATTAAAAGTGCTTTTAAACATAATGCTTTCAAGATCATTTTCCATGATCGTAAATTTTAGTTTTTTTTTTATATTCTATACTTATCAAGTGGACTTTGTTTGTTGTGGGGTACATCTATATTCACTGTGTTTCAATTGGAGATAGTAATTGTTTTGACTACCAGTTTTGAAAAAAGACTTAGTGTGAATTTATTTAGCAGTTATTTGTACTGCCACCTGGTTAGCCCAGGTGGTAAGGCACCGGTCTGCCCTGCAGGAGGCTCGGGTTCGATTCCCGGCTGGACCAACACTCAGGGTCTTAAAATGATTGAGGAGAAAGTGCTGCCTTTGCTCTAACATCTGCAAATAGTTAGACTTTTGCATCTTCTCAGATAAGGACATTAAGCCAGAGGTCCAGCCTCTCTCGATCACTCTGTTGAGGGATTTAAAAGAGGGCCACAGAATCATCAGTGTCTTGCAACTAAGTGTTACTTTAAGTGTTTACCCTCAGACTATAAATAAAACCTATTATTATCAGTATTATTTTATAGAACCTTTAATGCACTATGACATTGACTGAAAAAAAAGCAGCAGAGTTTAATATAGAAATGTGACCAATAGACATGACGCATCAAACCTAGAACAGCACTCCAAGCTGCAAGTGTTTTGGACACCATAGCGAGTAGATTAAATATTGGGTGACCAAAACTGTCAGAATGGTCTTCAGTTTGTCAACTGCCTTTTTTGCCATTTGATCATTTTTAGATGAATTCCAGACATAAAAAAACAATCATTCAAAAAATGTGATGTCCAAATTTATATCCTTGGCAACTTTTTTTTAAATTATAGCCAGCCCATAGGTTTAGTGTGAGCTGCACTTGCTTACCACAAATAGAAACAAGCAACTCCCCACCCTGGGCTGTGCAAGCACTGCTTGCATAATGATGGAAAGCCTGATGAGTGGCTTGGGGTGAAGTTAGGGACTTGGAATGTAGGGAGTATGAGTGGGAGTGGTACAGAGGTGTGTGAGGAACTAAGAAAGAGGAGGGTAGATGTGTGTTGTCTGCAAGAAGTAAGGTAGAGAGGACAAGGGGTGCAGCTTATGGGTGTGAAAGGTAGGAGATATAAATTGCGTTTGTCAGGAAATAGTGATGGTATAGGAGGTGTACGAGTGTTAGTAAAGGACCGGAGGAGCTGTGTGAGAAGGTTGTGGAGGTGAGAAGGAAAAGTGTTGAGAATGTTATCTGTTTATGGTGTATAAAGGGGCAGAACAAGTGCAAAGAAAAAGCATTTTTATGATGATTTGAGGTCCGAGTGAGTGGGATCTTCAGTGTGGGTGAGCTAGTATTGGATATGGGTGATTTTAATGGACATGTTGGTAGATGGAATGGGAGATGAGGGAGTGCATGGAGGAAATGGAATTAGGGAGAGAAATGTGTAAGAATTTTGTGATGAAAAGGAGTTGTGTGTTGCAAAGACATGGTTCATAAAAGGGAAGAAGAGGAAAGTGACATACAGTGCAGGTGAAAATAGAACAGAGATCGACTTTGTACTGGTGGGAAGGGGAAATAGAAAGTACTTGATAGATGTGAGGATCATCCCAGGCTGGTGGTCACAGATCTGGTGAAGAAGTTGGTAAGAAAGGAAGCGATTGACAGAAGGAAGGTGTGGAAACTGAAGGAAGACAATACAAGGGCAAGATTTTAAGGAAGAGTAAGAAAGTTGGTAAGTGCTGATTCACTGGACTTGTGGAAGTGTTTCAGGGAAGGTGTTTTAAAGGCTTGTGAGAAAGTATGTGGGAAGAAAAAAGGAAGGAGAGATTGAGGGGACACATGGTGGTGGAACAAGGATGTGAAGGAAGCAATAGCAAGAAAATAGGATGCATATAAGGAGATGTGCAAGGACTGAGGCAAACAAGGCCAGATATAAGAAAATGAAGTATCAGTTCAAAAGAGGTAGTATCAAAAGCAATGAAGGAGGCAGCAGAGCAAGAGCTGAGGGAGCTGAGTAAACATCCAAACAAGGTGTTTAAGCTTGTGAAGTCGATGAAAAAAGATGAGAAAGATGTTGAGGGAGGAAGATGCATGAGAGGTAGTGATAATAGGCTGAATGTCAGTGAGAAAGACAGAGGGAAAGTCTGGAAAGAGCACATGGAAAGAATCATGAATGAAGAGAATGAGTGGGATCAGAATGTGAAAGCAGAATTGGTGGTAGGGCCAGTTGAGAGGGCTAGTTGTGAAGAAGTGGTGAAGGCGATAAGAGAAATGAAAATTGGGAAAGGAAGTAAGTGTTGAAATGATAGCAGCAAGTGGGGGGATTGGGATTGGTGTGATGGTGGAGCTGTATCAAGGTGCTTTGGATGGAACTGGAATGCCAGTTGAGTGGGCACTGAGTGTTATGATACCTATTTTTAAGGGTAAAGGTGGTGCAATGAGTTGCAAGGCATATAGTGAAGTGAAGTTGTTAGAGAATGCAATGAAATTTGTAGAAAAGGTGCTGGAAAAGAGATTGTGGTGTGTAGTAAAATTGAATGAGATGCAATTTGGTTTTATGCCAGGAAAAGAAACAATAGATGCAGTGTTTGTTTTGAGGTTGTTACAAGAGGAGTACTTAAAGAAAGAGAAAAAGGTGTATATGCATTTCTCAACCTGGAAAAGGCATTTGATAGAGTCCCAAGAAAGGTAGTGGAGTGGGCAATGAGGAAGAAAGGTGTACCAGAGGTAATGGTGAGAGCAGTGTTGAGTTTGTATGAAGGCACAAAAAAAATTTAGAGTTCCAAGGGCAAGAGTTGTCTGAGGAGTTCGAGGTGAAAGTTGGTGTGCACCAGGGATCTGTGTTGTCGCCATTGGTTTTTGCCATTGTGGTAGATGTGTTTACAGATAGTGTAAGAAGTGGTTTAATGAGTGAGATGTTTTCTGTGGATGACTTAGTTTTGATGTGCTAAATGATGGAGGGACTGAGGGAAAAGTTCTGAAAATGGAAGGGGCATTTGAGAGCAAGGGGCTGAAGGTGAACCTAGGAAAGACAAAAGTGTTAGTGAGTGGTGCAGAAAGTAAGTAAGAAAGTAACCATAAGTAAGATAGATATGGGGTATTTGTGGGAAGCGAGTAATAGCAAAGTCAGTGTTGTGTGTGACATGTGGTAAATGGGTACATTGTAGATGTGCTAAAGTAAAGAGAGTGACCCCAAAGTTGGGGAGAGATTTTGTTTGTGGAAGATGCAAGAAACAAGCTAATGGATTAGTGGGACTGGTGGAGAAGTTGTGGAAAGAGATGGAAACAGTGAAAAGTTTCTGTTATTTAGGGGATAGAGTGAATGCAAGTGGTTGTTGTAAGGCAGCTGTGATAGCAAGGGGGAGAATTGGGTGGGTGAAATTCAAGGAATGTGGAGAGTTGTTGTAAGATCAGTGATGTTATATGGGACTGAGACATGATGTTTGAGGGAAAATGAGATGGAAATTTTGAGAAGTACCAAAAGAGCAATGGTGAGAGCAATGTGTGGTGCAAAACTAATGGAGAAAAAGAAGACAGGGGACCAAATGGAGATGTTGGGACTGAATGAAACAGTGGTTCAGATGGCAAAAGCAGATGGACTGAGAAGGTATGGGCATGTGTTAAGGAGGGATGATGGGTATGTTTTGAGAAAAGCATGTAAGTTTAAAGTGAAGGGGAAGAGGAAGCGAGGACTATGGAGGAAGACATAGAAAATGCAAGTGAAGAAGGAGAGCAAGAGTGTTGGCTTGAATAAGGAAGGTGCAATGAATCAAGTGCAATGGAAAGTGGGAGTTGGAGAGATTGCTGCCAGAGTGGGGTAAATCCGGCCACCCTCATTAATGGAGATAAACCCAAATCAAAATTGGATTGATTGATTGATGGCTGGCAAAAGACAACTTACATTAATTTTAACAACTAAGCGTAAAGCAGTGTAGAAATGAAGATCCTCACCATGACCTTAGGGAATTACAGCATGAAACAAATAAACATTTTGCTAACAATGTTTCCTAACAAAAGTCTATTCTAAAAAATTTTGTTGCACAAAAAATGATAATTTTTTAATCCAGTGTGACTTTTCTGAACAATAAATCTTGAATCTGTGATTAAGGATGCATTTGAAATCATATATTAGTGATTGTCAGTACTAATTTTTTGTTGTTGTTGTTAGGTTATTACCTGTAACAAAGTGCACACACATTTCTCAAGAGAAGGTTTCAGAAACAATTAACACCATTAAGGAGAACTTCAGCATGGACATAACACATTACAGCAAACATGGCCAGTTATATCTGGAGGTTGGTTCGTTTGACCTGGAACATCGGTCTGCACAGGAGCTCTTCATGCGAAATGAGAGGCGCACAAAGTTGCTAGAAGAACTGGACTCAAAGAGAGATGAGTGGCCAGAAATACTCAGAGGTAATGCAAATTTTAATCTTGATTTTGTTCTACAGCAATTTTTTAAAAATGCTTAAGCATTGGAAGTGCTATAAATGTAACCTCAGTTTGTGGATATAGTTTTTTTTTAACTTAGTTTAATTCATCATTGTCTAAAGCTATTTAATGTCTCTAGTTCTTTATTCAAGGGGTTGGATGTTATCAACACTATAATTTTATAGAGTTACTCCACTGTTTTCTATCCTCTTAATGTTAAGCTTTCACATAGTTATCATCTTCCACTATCTTTTTCCTGGTCTTGTTTGGCCTACTTACCCTCCTAAGCATGGTATTCTCATTCTTATGTCTCACTAAGCTAATCCATTTACCAGCCGAGTGGTCCATGGGGCTGGTGCTTGTCTCTTGATTCCGTAGTGTTAAGCAGATGAGAGTCTTTGACTCTTCCTGGATGGGACACTAATCCATTGCTGAATAGCTTCAAGCAAATGCTGGTACTCATTTACCACCCCCGGAAGGATGGAAGATGAGTTGGCTTAGGTAGAAAAGAAGGTCACACAAATAATATTCAAATCTCTGTCCTCGAAAGTGCCGGGATCGAACTAGGGTCTTTATGATTGGAAAGCAGAGATCTTACCAACTGTACTAACCACCTTCACCCATGTCTTACATGACCAAACCATTTTTAATTTGTTTTCCTTAATCTACATCTTCTTTAAGGTTCTCCATACCACATTTTCTAGTTTTTTTGGCCCTTTTCATTAATTAGTTAACCTTTCCCATTTTAGTGGCCTCAATTAATATCAGCCACAACACAGGCATTGTGCTTTCACTACTACATTACCTGAGCTTCATTTACAGGTCGAAAGGAACCAATGAACTGTGGATATGCGCATGATTTCATTTACAAGGGTGTGGCAACCTTAGATTCTGAGGGAAGCAAGTGCCGCTTACGACAAGCTCATGATGTTGCAAGAGTTATCTTTGCTCAGGCAAAAGGTTGGGGCAGACGGTACAATGAAGTAAAAAATGAACTGGCATTAAAAGGATTCTTGGCACCTTTCGACAAGTTGAAATTAGAGAGCCATCTACTTATGGATGATTTTGTGGATAGCATGATTGTGGTAATTAAGTAATTTATATTTTACTTCATTTTATGCAGCGGTGTAATAATTGTATACCTTTCAGGTGTCAAGTGTCACGGCTAAGGCGTGACTATCATGTCTGAAAATTGATAATTTTCGATGTCAGGCCTACTCGCATCAATATTTCATTTTCTTATATGCCTAGTAGAAATGCTAGAACCATTACAGACACATTTTGAATTGTTTTTAGTTGTGTGAAGAACTGAAAATAGTGAGAGAAAAATATAAGTCTAGTAAGTAAATGAGAGTGACTGGAGATAACTTTAGTAAGTTGGAAACAAGAAAATCAAGTTGCTCACTATTTCTGGTTCAATTAGTCAGGCCCGTAGCCAGGTTTTTTTGGGGGGTTCCCCCTTTTTTGGCAAACCCCCCTTTTGCCAGTGAACCCCCTTAGCAAAGATCAAACCTATTGTAATTTGTTACAGACTTGTGCAGCATTTTTGCAGTGTTTATTAATAGCGTTCGAGCTGTTTCCTGGTCGTACGACGTGTCTGTAGCCTCATGAATAATGAATATTAATAAGGCTTGTTGTTTAGGCAATTTGACCAATGGCTTCGCCCCTTAACCCCACCGGGGCCCCTAGGTGGACCCCTGGACCCTATGCCCAGAACCCCTCCCCTCGAAGTATCCTAGCTACGGGCCTGTTAGTGGTCCCAAATTTGGTTGCATTTCCATGCAGCCACTTAAAATGTAGCAGGAATCCTTTTAGAGCCAACTTCTTAGTGTTAACATGTAGGATTTTGTAAGTTAACTATCACTTTTTAGCATTGAACGATGTACTGGAAAGATGAAAGTCTTCGTATTTAACATAATATACATTTTTATCACTAAATTGATCTTGTCACCTTTTGGAGGAGGCAGCATGGTGCAGTGGTCAGAGTCGGGGCTATAAATGCGGAAGACCTGGGTTCGATTTCCTGACTCAGACCACTAAATGAATTTGTCTTTGGTAAACCCAGGAACAAATGTACCATGCTTTGTAAATAGCCAACTGGTTTGCCTCCTACCAGTTGGAATTCTTAACTGGGGAAGAGGGAGGTTTTTAATATGGGGAGTTGTCATTAAGTGTGCGTGTGTGTGCTGCAAATATCCTGCTTATGTTGGTTTGTTGCTAGGTGCGAGGAGATCACATTGTAGCCTGTTCAGCTGCAGAAGTTGCCGATAAGATTGCTGTTATTGAGGGTTTGGAGAAAGAGCAGAAGACGGCAGCAGCTCAGAGATGTGCAAGGATTTATGTTGAGTGCAGTCCCAAACCAGGTAATGACTTTCACCAAATAATTGCAGTGGCATAGACTTACAATGATGACTTAATAAGTGGCTTGGGCTGAACTACTGTCAGTAGTACTTTATCATTGTCAAAAGTTTATTATTAAAGTGCAATTCTTACAGTAGGATAGGGCAATAAGTACTAAATGTATGTCAAACTTAGATTATCGAAAAAGTTCTAGTAGCTAACTTGGAGTCACAATAAGGGTTGCTGTGACCACAAAAATAGTGAGCCTCAATGGCTCCGTGGAACACTAGGCTTAAAAAGGGGCAAACTAAGAAGACCTTATTTGTCCTTGTAAGGGGTCGTCATTGTGAAAAGTGATCACATGATGCAGAAGTGTTGTGACGAAGGTTGGAATGTCAGGTGTGAATGACCTTCTTTTTTAACATTAAGATTTAGAAAAGCCTCCTTGGGTTTACCTTAGTGTAAAAATCTGTGAAGTTCATGAGCTACACAGTCAGAATAAATCATCTATTCCCCTACCAGTTTTTTGCAATGTTTCATTGACAGTATTTTCTTATTAATTCTATCATTGGAATATTTTCACAAAAAAATGATTGATTTTCTATGGAAAAGTAATAAACACTGAAAAGAAAAGTAGACAATTTCTGAAGTGACGTCACAGCCTGTGCTGGACCCAGACTTACTAACTCCTGGTCATATGTGTTGGGTGTGGCCAGCACAGGTACTTTAAAGCTCAATTTTGTGCTAAAAATGTGATGGAATCAAAAAATGTACTTTTCTGGCATTCTAGAGCAAGCTGCCTCACAACCACCACTTGCATTCACTCTATCTCCCAAATAGCAGAAACCTCTCACCGATTCCACTTCTTCAC
>JAOBRB020354594.1:0-10610 GCA_027575285.2 Zoanthus pulchellus | reverse complement strand
TATCCTTGTAAATCAATCTTTTTTCAATAACCATTGCCATGATTGATAAAATTTTTTAAATAAACCATTATTATTATAACCATGATTTTACCTGCTAGTCTACCTATAATTTATACTTCGGTATGTACATGTAATTTTTAACTATTTTCCTAACCATGATTTTACCTGCTAGTCTACCTTTAATTTATACTTGGGTATCCTACATGTAATTTTTAACTATTTTCCCAACCATGATTTTACCTGCTAGTTTACCTCTAATTTATACTTCGGTATGTACATGTAATTTTTAACTATTTTCCTAACCATGATTTTACCTGCTAGTCTACCTTTAATTTATACTTGGGTATCCTACATGTAATTTTTAACTATTTTCCCAACCATGATTTTACCTGCTAGTCTACCTTTAATTTATACTTGGGTATCCAACATGTAATTTTTAACTATTTTCCCAACCATGATTTTACCTGCTAGTCTACCTTCAATTTATACTTGGGTATCCTACATGTAATTTTTAACTATTTTCCCAACCACGATTTTACCTGCTAGTTTACCTCTAATTTATACTTCGGTATGTACATGTAATTTTTAACTATTTTCCCAACCATGATTTTACCTGCTAGTCTACCTTTAATTTATTCTTGGGTATCCAACATGTAATTTTTAACTATTTTCCCAACCATGATTTTACTTGCTAGTTTACCTCTAATTTATACTTGGATATCCTACTGTAATTTTTAACTATTTTCCCAACCATGATTTTACTTGCTAGTTTACCTCTAATTTATACTTGGGTATCCTACTGTAATTTTTAGTTATTTTCCCAACCATGATTTTACTTGCTAGCCTACCTCTAATTTATACTTGGGTTTCCTACTGTAATTTTTAACTATTTTCCCAACCATGATTTTACCTGCTAGTTTACCTCTAATTTATACTTGGGTATCCTACTGTAATTTTTAACTATTTTCCAAACTATGATTTTACCTGCTAGTCTACCTTTAATTTATACTTGGGTATCCAACATGTAATTTTTAACTATTTTCCCAACCATGATTTTACCTGCTAGTTTACCTCTAATCTATACTTGGGTATTTACATGTAATTTTTAACTATTTTCCCAACCATGATTTTACCTGCTAGTTTACCCCTAATTTATACTTGGGTATTTACATGTAATTTTTAACTATTTTCCCAATCGTGATTTTACCTGCTAGTTTACCTCTAATTTATACTTGGGTATTTACATGTAATTTTTAACTATTTTCCCAACCATGGTTTTACCTGCTAGCTTACCTCTAATTTATACTTCAGTATCCTACTATAATTTTTAACTATTTTCCTAATTATGATTTTACCTGCTAGTCTACCTCTAATTTACTCTTGGGTATCCTACTATAATTTTTAACTATTTTCCCAACCATGGTTTTACCTGCTAGTTTACCTCTAATCTATACTTCGGTATCCTACTGTAATTTTTAACTATTTTCCCAACCATGATTTTACTTGCTAGTTTACCTCTAATTTATTCTTGGGTATTTACATGTAATTTTTAACTATTTTCCCAACCATGATTTTACCTGCTAGTCTACCTCTAATTTACTCTTGGGTATCCTACTATAATTTTTAACTATTTTCCCAACCTGTGTTTTACTTGCTGGTTTACCTCTAATTTATACTTCGGTATCCTACTGTAATTTTTAACTATTTTCCCAACCATGATTTTACCTGCTAGCCTACCTCTAATTTATACTTGGGTATCCTACTGTAATTTTTAACTATTTTCCTAACCATGAACCTACCTGCTTGTCTACCTCTAATCTATTCTTGGGTATCTAACATGTAAATTGTAAATATTTTCCCAACCCTTAACTTATTTAAAAAATCTCTGTATAAATGTGCGTTTGACATTTAAATGCTGACTGTGTTGAATAACTACCTATTAATATGTATCTCATTGTCAATCTAATTCCTTATCTCCATTACTTGTTGATCTTTTATCATTTTTACCCTGCTTTACTCACTTTATATAACTATTATTTGTGAAATTTTTTTGTATTTCTATATGAACAGTTGCCAAACCGTAACTTTTTTGCATTTTGAAAGTCAAGTTTTAGATTTTCCCGTCCCTTTTCAGGTGGCAACTAGAGAAGAATTCAGCACTCTATGTAACGAAGCTGATCTTTGTCCGTACAAGTTTGTATTCACCTCTCTTGATGGAAAGGAAGTCGAGCTTATTCCTAATGGGATAAACACCTCAGTTACGTAAGTGATCTTTAGTCTAATACGTTAGTTACTGAAATAACTTTCTGTGCAATATTGTTAGATACGTAAGGAATCTTTAATGTAATACGTTAGTTACGGAAAAAACCATTTGTGCATTATCGTTAATTATAAAAATGATTATCAGTGTGATACGGCAGGAACGGAAGGAACCCTTAGTGAAATATTGTTAGTTTCGAAAAGCTCTTCAGTCTGCTACGTTAGTTGATAACGGAAGTACGTCGAATACGTAAAGTAAATGTGTACCTGATACATTTACTCAATTCCAACATAATCAAAAGAGAAAACACTGATGCTGTTTTGGACAATAAGTATTAATAGTCAGCTGTTGAACGTACATCATGTGCTAATCAACAGTTAGTCGTTAACGCCGCATAAACGACGAGAAGCAAATCGCCATATTTTAGTGCAGATTTATAAATCAGGTAGTAAAATCAAATAAACACAGATGCAATTTACCATTTTAATTTTCCACAGAGCTTTTTTTAATAAGTTCTTTCAAATTTAGAGTAACCAAATTATTTATGTTTTGTTGATTGCTTTATTTACTATAAGAATTTCCAGAAACATGCAACAAGTTTTAAAACTAAGTTGGAAAATTGTCAAATTTAGATTTAAACATGTTCAAGGCAACATTGTGGCCTTAAAAGAAATCACGTTATATTTTCTTTGTCTAATGGCAGCGAGTGATTTTATTTGAATTATTGAATTATAATTATTGTTATTTTTTCACATAATTCTATTTACTTTGGTCAGGTGGGAAAATCATGGAACTTACGTAGCTGCCGTGCGTGACTTCAGGCTGAGAGAGTTAAGATCTGAATCGCGCATGTCTTGTATTAAATGCGGTCTTTCATCAGTGATTCCTTTGCCCCAAGCCCTTTGTATCATGCGTCCATCTGACATGGAAATTCGCACATGCGCACTTCCCATTTTAGACCTCGACTTCCTCAAGGTAATATATTTTCTCGACTGTTAAAGACATTATCGGTCTGCGTCTTTGAGCGAGAAATTCACTTGAATTTCTTTCGGAATAATATTTAATCTGTTTCTTTAAATATAAAGGATTTTAAAGCTTTCTTAACATTTTGTTGACCCAAATTACTTAATATACTGTTGTATGGCCATACAGGAAAGAGGTGATATAATGTAGAATCACCGGCTCAGAATTAACGCGCGTAAAAAAATCGCGATACAAAATTAATTGCGATTCTGAGCCAGTGATTCCACATTATATTGCCGGCGTTGGGAGAAAATTTATTTCTCATATTGGCGGAGTTAATTAATTCCGTATGGAAGGAGTAAAAGGTTCAATTACATATACTAATAAGCTTTCAAGATAAATTACCGTGTATAAAAATCTAATCATAATAGGTTAAAACTCAAGACGCTAGAAATCTTAAGAATTACCCAGAATTACTCATTGGGAAGATATTCGTCTGCAACAAAATATAAAAAAGAGTAACAGACTTGTCACCTAAAAAATGGTTTCACGATAACAAAACTAATATTATAACTATATTTAAGCGTTAAAGTACAATTTTCTATTGCTTTATCGGCGAAATAGAACATGCCTGATGTTGGGAGAGACACGAGAACGTGCCGCAGGCAAGTGATTTTACAACGTTTCGAGTGTCTCTCTCAACATCACAAGTGCTCTATTTCACCCAAAAGTCATAGAAAGTTGTGCTCTAGTTTTTTTCTGATATAGCAAAACAAGCGGCAAAACAAGCAACCGAAACAATGACATTATCGGTGTAGTAAAGCATAGATTTGAACCAATCAGAGCGCGCGTTATATCGTACCGATATTAGTGAGATAAAAGCGATCTGACATAAGCACTGACAATTGTACTTTGAATTAAAGCTGTACATTTCTTTATGTTCAAAATTTTCAATCGTTAAAAAGCTTATGTGATCACAAAAATAAATTATATTAATAAAAATTTAATAACAAAAGAGTTTTGTTGATAGTGGAGCTTTCTGCTTTTTAAGGCTCACACAACTTATGTAGCAGGAGTAAAGGACACGGATTGTCACATTGAGTATTTCTGGACAGTGATGGAGAATTTTTCACAGGTTTGTGAGACCATTTATTATCAAACTACATGTGTAGCTAAATACAATTACGAACTATAATCAGTATAATAGAACAATCACCTTGTTTTTGCATTTGAAAATTTGCATTTGTTGGATATAGCCAACGAGGAGCTGCTATAATCATCTCTTATCCAACAAGCGCGAATGGAATAATCGTTTTATTAAATTTCATGACCTTTCCGAACTTTTCGATACTTGAAAACAACAACAAACTTTAAAATAAATTGATAACCGAGAATTTTTGTCAAAGTCCATATATGGTCATTCGGTATATGACCTGATAACCGAGATTGAGTGAGCCAATCAGGGCCCAGTTGTTTAAAAGCTGGTTAGCACTAACCCAGGGTTAAATGTTTAACTCATGATCTTGTTTCCAATCTTACAAGAAGAGATTTTAGCTGAAATTTTGGGATTAACAAGACTTTTTCTAGAAAAATCCAAACAGTCTTCATAAAAAAACCGTTTACCTTTTCTTAAAGAAAAAATTCCTGTTTGAATTTTTGTTTAACCCAGTGTTAAACTTAACCAGCTTCTGAGCAACTGGGCCCAGAACGCTAGAAACGCGATATTCGTTGTTGGATATTCACCATGCCTCAAAGCGAGGTAAATATCCACCACTGTCACTAACACTGAGTTACTAGCTGAGCAAAGAGTGAGTTTGTTTGTGATATTTTATAACCAAAGGGAAAAGGAAAACCATTTTGTTTTTTCCTTTGCTTCTTGGTGGTGAATAGTACTTGGTTAATCACCACCGAGTTAGCCAATCAATTTGCGCGAAAAGTGGTGAATAGTACTTGGTTAATCATACCTTGCAAGCAGAAGGATTTTTTTAGACCCTTTTCTTTCTGCAGTCGGCGGGGAAAAAAACCCTCTGCACAAATCCTGTTGAATTTCGTTTGAGCATGCGCTAAGCGTTACTTGGAAACAATTTGGTTCCCATGCGCACTCGGTCGTTTTTTGACTTCCGGTTAATTGAACGTGCGCGTGATGACAGAACGAAAGCTTGTTGCTGAATAACATAACAACAGATGACCTCAGTGAAAACCAGCAGGAAATTAGAGTAAAGACGGTACATAACTCAATTTTTCAAAGAGTAGAAAAAAGAAAAAATATAACTTAATCTAACTCGTTTTCAAACAAGTTTCATCTAAAAGTTTTAAACGTGTATAGCGGCTTTTTTTTTGTAGATTTCATATTGGCGCGACACGTCTCATTTCTATCCGAATCAAAATTTTGATTTCAATTCATTCTGCTAGGCGCATATGTCCTATTACTAAAATGTTTTTATTTTTTGGAGGAATTACTTTTTAGCCTAAAAAGTTAAATTAATAACTGACTCTTTTTAAAACAAACGGCAGAATAACAATTTGTTTTAATAAAACTTATGTCCAAACTCAACAATAGTTAATACTTCATACTTTGTTTCACAGATCGATAAATAGAGCACAATTTCTTTTTTAGAATAACAATTGATAAATTGGGCTTTTCTTACAGCACTGTAGTTCGATGCCGAGAATATTTTGATTCTTTTGAACTCAAGAACCAACTTCTTTGGGATTTACGAATCCGGATATAACAATTGTTTGCATATTTTCAATGTGTTTGTGACACGGGAATCTTAAATGTGCTGTAGCTTTTACTGATGAATTTGACAAGCAACATGAGGCGACATATTCCGAAGTTGATTTATGAATGAGAAGACACAGCAAGATACTTGAAAATGCGATCAAAAAGCCTCTCATAATACATGCGTGCGCATAAAAACCGGTTATGAAACCGGTTTTGTTTTTGGATTATCTATAACTCTGGATAAAATTAGCGCATGCTCAAACGAAATTCAACAGGATTCGTGCAGAAGGTTTTTTTTCCCCGCCGACTGCAGGAAGAAAAGGGTCTAAAAAAATCCTTCTGCTCGCAGGGTAGGTTAATCACCTCCGAGTTAGCCAATCAATTTGCGCGAAAAGTGGTGAATAGTACTTGGTTAATCACCTCCGAGTTAGCCAATCAACGTGTCCGAAAAGTATTATATTTACTTGTGGGGTATGTACTAAATTACCGTATGTTTCATTTTTTGTATAACTTAACTATTCCACCAAGCATATTAACTGTAATAAATTGAAAGTATATACAAACTAAGATGTTCATGACGGTCAAATGTCAATACTAATAATATCAATGAACTATTACACAAACACATGATAAAACAGATTTTAAGTTTATATAACATTGCGCTTATTAAGCTTTTCTCTAAATATATTAACATACTAAACTTAAGATTGAAATAGAGCTATGAAATATATTGGTAAATCAATTTTTTTTCGGTTTCTGTTAAAAAAAAACTAGAAGAATGCTATTGTTGGAAGTTGTTTCTTTACCTTTTTTTAAAAACGTTTTTGACAAAACCTCAGCTATCATTTATTTCAGGGGAGTGGGAGTAGTTTCAACATTAAAATGGATTAATCAGCTTCTTTCTTTATATAACTTTAACTTAGGATCAATTAAAGAAATTTGTCAAATTTGCTTGCAATCAAGAGAGGTTACCCAGTCGTTGCACGTGTCAAGAAAGTGCTAATATGGTGGATGTGCACGTGCCGCCATATCCAATGAAGATTGGTCCCCCCGACGGACGAGGTATGTTGAGGTGTAGTTGTTAAATATTGACCTGTTACCTCATTTCTTTGTCATGACAGATTTAGCTACAAAATGATTTTCAGAAGTATTCCTAATGAATCTAATGTTTCTTAGTCGAGCGAGTGCAATAATGGGGTTGTAAAATGAATCGAATCAGTGATGACGCCCTGAATGAACGGAGAATGTTATAAATTGTTGATTATGTTTTTATCATGCGCAGCATAAACTATTTTCAATGCAATGTTTTATTCGTCGCAAGTCTCATGGGGGCGGAAAACTACAAATTTGGTGAAATCAACAAAAATGTGGCCCAGCTAATATATTTTGTCTCCAGGGAGGTCGAAAATTGGCAAAAATGTACATTAGAAAATGGTGTATGGCAAACGACGTCATCGTTAATATGTAATCATTTGGTTTCCTTGCAGGTCCGCCTGACGCTCGATACATTCGTGTAGAGACGTGTATGTTTATGGTGAAGCTACCTCAGTACTCTAGCCAGGAAATTATGACGGAAAGACTTTTGTACGCCATAAATTGCCGCGAAGATCCACTGACCGATAGATGATAGCAGCCGCACAATGTAGACGTTTCCAATCTTAATTTTGGTTAAGTTAATGATAACGTATGGAATCACCCCCTATTGTTTCCAAAATATACCTAAACTTAGAAGACATTTTAAATGTTTTATTTAAATCCTGTTACATGAAAGGAAACATTGAAATTACAATGTCAAAGCGCGAAATCAATTTTTAGACAGGTGAACAAAAATTGACAATAATGAAGTTTAAATTCTGTAATATTTTTTTACCTATTTATTCTTGGTTCTCCCTTTCCTGTGGAAAAACATTTATTAATTTGAGCAAAATGTAAGATAGAGAAAAATTTTGAAAAATACTTGGGGCCAACTATTTTTTTACAGAAATGTTTTATATTTCTCGTTTTAATTACATTTTTGAGCCAATATTGTTTATAAAATGTAAAGTTAATCAAGTATCTGTTGTTACATGGCATTCTTCACAATCCTAATCAATGCTTTGAATGGTGGTTAATTTATATTATTACAGTCACAATGTCGTCTTTTGTGTTAATTAAATTGCCCAAAACTGAAATGGCATTGTAATTATATTTTTACCATATATTCCCAATAAGTCTTTTTCCAATAAATCGAACGAAATTAAGTTTCTTGTGATGTATGCAATTACTATTATCGTTAGTTAATATTTGTTCACTCATTGCCTTACACAGTTCCTAATAGGAACCGTTTTTAGACTACTTTCTTTATGACTAGTTGGCTATATTATGACTCGGTGAGGTAATTAGTTAATGTCGCAGTTATTTACATAATTTTCATATTTTAACGTAATTCGTGCCTTTGACTCACTGTTATAACGGTAAAGTACTCTAGCCAACTGAGCTATAAAGCCTCAACTGGGATAGCATATGTTTTTAGTAGGTTCCACTTGGTTATGGAAGTGCTTAAAATGACCTGTTCTTTTGATTGTTGCTTTGTATCTCTGTTGGGTAGGCCTTGTTCACACTAATACGGATACGATCCTATCCGTATACTTTTTGTTTCGTTTAGGCCTTCCGTCCACACTAAAACGCAAATCGTATTTACCGGATCCGCATACTTTCGAAAACGCTCTCGAAAGTGATACAAAACGGATCCGCATACTTTGGTCCGGCCAAGCGTATCAGTGTAGACGGTCGGATCTGAATAAAAATGAAAACGATGACGATAAAATACTGCAGGCGCGCCTTTTCAGGCATGCACAAAAGTAATAAACATGCCATTTCATGTTTACACAGCGTGACATGGCGAATTCGATGCATTTTAGTGTGGAAGGTCGGATACGATACGAAAACGCTAGTGTGGACGCGAATCAACTTGTCCGTTTCGGTATAAACGGATCCGAATACTTTTGGATCCGCACTTGTGTGGCCACAAAGGTTTCGCTAAGGTCATGGGTTTAGGTCTGGATAAAGGCACAATCGCTTTGCCAGCATTCCTGAAATTGCTCTCTACGCCACGGTAAAAACACAATCGCAGTAATATCAATTCCGTTTTTCCCATCCATTTCTTAAAAACAAAAAAATCAATTTCTTATTTATTTATTTAACTGCTAAGAATTTTCTATATATTTTTTTATGAATAGTATGTTTCACACTAGTTCCTTTTGTTTGAAACATTCAGAAACTGACACGTCAAGTCTTTTACAATTTGCTTAAATCGCTTACTTTACCTGCCTGCTGTCTACTTTATTGGTCTTTAACGAGGTGCTTTACGGAGGTCTCCCACTGCTTTCAACAAAGATACGAACAAGACGACTGTGGCTAGCAGGAAACTGCATCCGTCATGACGATGTCGCTGCGCACACTCTGGCAAGCCACAACTTGTGGTTCCCAAAGAGACTTGACTTGATGATGTCTTCATTGGGTTACCTGTGGTAGGCCCAATCATAAAATACGTTTGTTTTTCTTTTTTTTTTTTTTTTCGTACAGACCAAATGTGTACCCACATTTCCTTGCGGCGCCAGTTCCACTCACATGGGTCGTATTTTGTGAGAAGAGGGGCCAGAAAACAAAGGTAGCCCAGTGAACGCTTCTCAGTAGAGCTTCTTCTTTACTTTTCAAGATATAAATTCTATTTGTGTTTGAAGGTTTTACATTTCAAGTAGACTCATAAAAATTAGGTTATAAATTCTAAAATCCTACTTGAATTAAAGCGCAGACGTGAGACGCCTCGGAGGTTGAGTGACAACTGAAAGTGAAGATTCCTTGGCACAAGCCCTTTTATTTATACTAATTCGCAGTTTTGTGTACATGGCAGGGGTTATTACTTCGTGTAGAGGACACTGAATTTAACAAGGTAGAGATTGGCCGAATAAAGGTTGGTTTAAGCTTATCTTTCTTTTGATTGGTTCAAAAATCTTTGCCCTCGACACGTAGAAGAATCCCCCGGCGGCTCCTCAAGAAAGCTAAATCTTTTTACGAGCCTAGTGGCCCATGGGGCCGGCGCTTATATCCGGTTTCCGTAGTGTTAAGCGGATGAGAGTCTTTGACTCCCCCTGGACGGGACACTAATCCATCGCAGGTTAGCTCCAAGCAGATGCTGGTACTCATTTATACCTAGCCCGGAAGGATGGAAAGCTGAGTTGGCTGAGGCGGAAAAGAAGGCCACACAAATATTCGAACCACGGCAAAACTGCCAGGGATCGAACTTGGGACCTCAAGAATGAGGATCCTTATATTAGTCAGCCCATCGCTGTACTTTCTACTGCCTACTCGGTGCTATTCTTAACGGGGTTTGTACATTTTAACCTAAACTAGAAGTTTCAAATAGGAAGTGAAATGTTAGGTGCTGATACGAATGTGTTACATTTTAACACAGGCAGTGAGATAAAAGCAATATGAAATAAGCATTAAATATATAGGCAAAACCCCGTATTTGAGCCAGAATTTTCTGGGCCAAAAAATATTTCTGATTTAAAATTTTCTGGGCCAAAAAAAATATTTCTGAGATAAAAAATGAAATCTTAAATTGAAGTTTTAAAAATCAAAAATTAAATAAAAAACTATCTTAAGGGTATAATAAATATA
>JAOBRB020354593.1:0-20237 GCA_027575285.2 Zoanthus pulchellus | reverse complement strand
GCACATACCCGTATAGTCAATATATGGGAGTACCCCTGATATTGTGAAAATCGTACCCTGAACAGCAGCACATACCCATAGAGTCAATATATGGGAGTACCCCTGATATTGTGAAAATCGTACCTTGAACAGCAGCACATACCCGTATAGTCAATATATGGGAGTATCCCAGATGGTGTGAAAACCATAGCCTTAACAACAGCACATACCCGTATAGTCAATATATGGGAGTATCCCTGATGGTGTGAAAACCATACCCTGAACAACAGAACATACCCATATAGTCAATATATGGGAGTATCCCTGATGGTGTGAAAACCATACCCTGAACAACAGCTCATACCCATATAGTCAATATATGGGAGTATCCCTGATGATGTGAAAACCATACCCTGAACAATAGCACATACCCATATAGTCAATATATGGGAGTATCCCAGATGGTGTGAAAACCATACCCTGAACAACAGCACATACCCATATAGTCTATATATGGGAGTATCCCAGATGGTGTGAAAACCATACCCTGAACAACAGCACATACCCATATAGTCAATATATGGGAGTACCCCTGATGGTGTGAAAACCATACCCTGAACAACAGCACATACCCATATAGTCTATATATGGGAGTACCCCTGATGGTGTGAAAACCATACCCTGAACAACAGCACATACCCATATAGTCTATATATGGGAGTACCCCTGATGGTGTGAAAACCATACCCTGAACAGCATCGCATGCCTGCATAGCTAATATATGGGAGTACCTCCCCCTCCTCCCTCCTCTTCATCCAGGAAAACAAATTGCTAACACCAAGCTAGAGTTCATAGACTCGACTGGTTATAAAACTTGATTTTCATTGTCATACATTAATGATCTCCTTTTCCCTATTGACATTTAGTATAAATTTACAATATTCTATTGTGAATCTGTGAATTTGATTGGCTCTTTCACTGTTTTTTATCTTCTGATAGAAAACAGTTGTGAATAGCCAATGAAAATCGTTCTTCTATCAATTTTGACCAACCACGAAGCTTCGTGTACATGACTGACAAGAATCGCTTTGAGAAAAAAAAGAAACAATGGCGTCGGGACAATTTGCCGAAATTACGGACCAAGAAATTGAATACTTTATTGAAAGAGCAGTTCCAGAAAAAACGAAAATAGCGACAAAATATGGAATGAAAAAATTAAATGGTAAGATAAAAGTTTTACTTGTGTATCCGTAAGAAAGATTTGTTTCACTCCTCAGTGCACATCGCGCGCAGTGTTTGAAATTTTTGTAAACACAATAAAACATTTTTCCTAAACGTTACTCCACATTTTTATGCAATGAGAACATTGAAAATTTATACTAAAACAATTAGACTACTCGCCCTCGTTTTCCACGAGCGATGTAGTCTAATTGTTAAATAACGTTTACTGAGCACAAATAACAAATGGCTTTAATACGTAAATAACCAAACGGCTGATAAACTAATGAAGCATCACACATAGAACAAAAGATCTTAACCGTGACCCTGCACAAATAACAA
This sequence comes from Zoanthus pulchellus, assembly GCA_027575285.2. Taxonomy (NCBI): domain Eukaryota; kingdom Metazoa; phylum Cnidaria; class Anthozoa; order Zoantharia; family Zoanthidae; genus Zoanthus; species Zoanthus pulchellus. The sequence goes on along the minus strand of JAOBRB020354593.1, from coordinate 18,698 downwards.
AATGCTTTGAGATGTAAATGAGAAAGCAGCCAATACACTAATGAAAATATAGCTGGAACGCCACCTGTATAGCAGCCAGAGATCGTAACAAGTGGAAGAGAGCGTAACGGCCTTATGCACCTTCTGGCATGGAGAGGATTAAGGTTAAGGTAAACTTACACCTACATATAAATGTCACTTGGCAATTCACAATGATTTCAAATTCATAACCGATGATAGAAACACTTTGACTTCAAACCAAATTTAAAACATTTTAAGACCCAAGTCCAAAATCTATGACCCTATGTACAAACGGCAGCGATAAAATATTCTGTACGTATTTATAAATGAACTTTACTATACTCGTTGTTGAGTTAAACTTTAAAATAATATCTTGCCACAAATACGTTACTAGGGACAATTTGAACGCCAACAAAGAAATATTATATTTGACGCCATTTTGCATAGAGTCTATATTTTTATAATTATCCATTTAAATGCATTAAAGACTATCGGGACCATCGGGCACCGTTAGAATAAGCTATCGAGTCGCACACATAAAATGTTTGTTTAAAAACATCACTTTTGGGAACTGTCCCTCATGCTTCGCGCGTTGGGACTCCCTCAGAGAGTCTAATAATAATAATAACAATAATAATAATGATGATTATAATAATAACAATGATGATGATGATGATGATGATGATGATGATGATGATGATGATGATGATGATGATGATGATGATGATGATGATGATGAAAACTTTGCTATAGCTTTATACAATATTCAATTATAAACCTCGCTGCTTTACAGGTAGCTTACAATCGTCTACTTGAATTGAACATAATAAACAAAACGTGCACTGAGAGAAAACATATGATTACTTTTTAAAAAACATAAGAGGTTATACAATCATGTATTAAAATAGTTTTAAAAGTTCATGAGTTCAGGACTGCACCAATCTTTGTTCCTTCGACAAAATATAAAATTATAATAATATAATAATAATTATAATAATAATAATAATAATAATAAATACCAACTAATTGGGGACACCATCTTTACCACTCTAAGATGGACGGATAATTTTCACACTACAACACGTACACATAAACACAGATATAATCCCCGAGAGCCTACGGTGTAACGTCCTTATCTGAGAAGACGCAAAAGTCTAACCATTTTCAAATTTTAGAGCAAGGGCAGCACTTTCTTCTCAATTATTTTAAGACCCTGAGTGGTGGTCCGGACGGGAATCGAACCCGAGCATCCCGCACGATAAACTGGTACCATAGCAACTAGGATAACCGTATTTAGAAGTGTAATGTATAATCTTTAGAAATACAAAAATATCACTGACTGGTTTAAAGTGTGATGCATTGAAGCGAGTTGTTAAATCTAGATAAATAATTTGAAGAGATTAAAAATTGAGAACTGAAAACAAAAGATTTATTTAAATTTTTTTTTATCAAATCTTACAATAGTGCTGCTGTTACTTTGTTTACAATTATGAAAAAGACCTAAACTGCACTCTGCTTTAATTACAAGAAACTGACTTAATGTGTTCACGTGATAGTGCATAAGCATACTTCAGTTAATTTCAATTACATTATCCTCAATTTCAATAACTACAACAGACCTTTACATCTCTACAGCGCTCTTTATCATTTAGGTGAAAGCTAATGTCATCTACAAACTCAGAATTACAAACCGGAGAAAAGTTCTGTTATGTATTCAGCGAATAACAAATGAAAATAAGCTAGACAAATGTTGCTGTGAAGTTGCTCATTTATTGCACAAGCCACACGTGCTTGCTCGTGCATGCGCCATAGACGATACACAGGAAAACCATAACAGGTTAAGTACCTAAGTGTGGGTTGCTTGGATATTAAACATTAAGTAAGCGGCAGGGGATTGATACGTTTCAAGTCACAGCAATATCAAGTCCGCTAAAAACTATTTATTTTTTGATATTTAGTATTAAGGCAACTCTTTCAGCAACTTGTAATGCAATGTTCACGATAACGAAAAATTGCAAGTTGCTGTGACATGTCAGAGGGCAATTTTTTTTACGCAACTCGCGTTTTTTCATTCTCTGTAAGCTGGATTAGTCCAGCGCGCGCGCTGTCATGTTTGAGTGATTTGATTGGCTCTTCACTTGATTGCGACACTGGTGTTGCGAAACAGGTTGCTGACAACATGTTACACGAAGCAACTGGGTTCGCAACGTTGACAAAAGTAGATTGCCCAACTTTTTCCGCAACTTGCAACGCACAGAGAGATGTTAAATGCACAATTTTTTTCAACAAATTGCAACGTAGTGACATTGTGTTGCAAGTTGCTGAAAAAATTGCCCGTACAGTATAAAAAGGCCTTTACAAGAGTTACATTTTTCAGATAAAATAACACGATATAGTAATATTAGGAGCTGGAGAGGACGTTTCTTTTCCTTAAACTTAATTGCTGCAGTTGGTTTAGTCACCTCGTGAAATAGCAGCAACTCAAAAGTCATTAAAAGTGTATATATCAGTTTTTGTTTTTTTTTGTATGTAATATATATATGTATATATGTGTTGATAGCAAAAGAAAAGTTCGAATGAGACTGGTAACTACCTTATTAGTTTCGTGTCCGAGACGTCAAGAGCAGGTGCGAATTTGCTTCAGATTTCTGTATATTTGTTAAATTTACGTAGCTACAACAGAACCCGCAACCATAATTCACAAGAAAATGGAGCAGATATGTAAAAAGAGAACAGGTTTTTAACTACTATTTTGTTCTGCATTTGACGTCACGGACCAGAAAGTAATAGAGCAGTTCCCAGTCTCCCATATGCAGTCACGGTAAATTTGGTAGTGGTTTTTCAAAATTTTAGACGTAAATTACACCACGAAAAAATGGAATCGAATTGTTTTTTTCTTGTCCTCATCATTAGAATAATGGCATTTTATACATAAAGAACCACAACTGATACATACACTTTAAGAAAAATAAGGGATCGAAATAAATTTATTTCTCACAAGATTTTGTTTTTAAACGTAACATCAAGTGAAACAGGTCTCTTTGGTCACAAAATATTTTCCATTCAATATCTAGACTCATTAATTATGAAACTGAAAATTTAGATCTGGACATCTATCGATTTCACTAGTGAATTCTAGCAAATGATAGCATGAATAACCGGCTGGTGGACTTCAAGTTATTAGCAATTTTAAACTATTCAACCGAATCCTGAATAAATTAACTTTTAATCAAAAAACTATTTTTCACTAATTAATTATATCAAAGGAAAGTATTAAATGACTAAAAAATTACTTGAAAAATGATAAAATTAAACTAAAAAAGGCATTTTGTAATTATTATTAAAACAATATAAAATACTATAAAATTCGAATTGTGTTAAAAACCGTGGTCAACATGGTTTAATAACACACGATTAAAATTAAAAAGTTTGTTTGAAAAATACTAAGATCTAATTTACCTTTCAGTCCCAGTCAGAGATCAACACCCAACTTCTCCTTATATACGATGTTAAAAGTGAGGCATGCATGGTGATGAAAAAATAAGAATTGATAAAAGAAAGCAAATATTATTAAAGATTTTAAACCAAATTCATTCAATCTAAAGTTTGGACTCAGTTGGGAGAATTGAATGAAACAACTGGAACTACAAGGTTTTTATTACGTTACGCATTTATTAAGCCGTTATTTGTGCTTTTATCGTGTTCAGTGACTGGTTTTAATTTTTAGAAAAAATTAAAACTCATCTAAATTCAACAAAATTGTTCCCTAAAAATGTTTCCTTCTCAGCTCATTTCTATTGGCCTGATGCAGGACCTGTAGGTCCTTTGGGTCCTTCTGGCCCAGGTGGTCCTGGGGGACCTGTCGCACCTGGAGTACCTGATTGGCCCTCTTGACCTTGCTCACCCTGAGGCCCTCTTTCACCTTGAGCACCTGGTTGCCCTTGAGGCCCTTCAGGTCCCTGTGGTCCAGTCTCACCCTGAGGGCCTTTTTCACCGTGTGGTCCTTGTGGCCCTGGAGGTCCTTCAGGTCCTGATAAAAAAATTACACAGTGAATGGAAGTGGATGGGAATCAATAACTACCAGAATGAGCGATGTGTCCCGACCAATTCATACTGTAAGGGTAGTGAGCGCTTGAGGTTCAACAACATTTTTATTTATATTTTTTTATAATAAACAGCTGAGGAATAGAATTGAATTTAGTAAGGCAAATGTTTTATCAACACTCGTAACTCCATATAGGCATTATGCATAACAAAACCCCTCGCAAGTTATTTTTCAGTCATGATATTTAGCTTTGCGCTAATTAATATTACTCACGTGTTGCTTGGATGTTTATGTGGAATAGACATGGAAGGTGAAATACATGACTTGATTAAAATATGGTTGATCACGCGAGCTCCTCAAAACAAATATTCAGGGCCTCAAGCACAGAAACGGAGAGAGAACTGGGTATCTGTATATAAAAGGGGGAACAAATTCTTTTGTTATACCTCCCAACTCAATTCCTTTTTCCAATTGGAGGAGAACGTGTCACGTGTCATGGATCAAAACTTACTAACTCCCTTGGGCAACAACAACTTGAACTTTCGACTCGCACGTGATCAGGCCGTGCGCCTTTGAAACGGCGGCAGGAAAATAGTTTGTACAGCAAACAACCCTAAGAAATGATGGCGTGTCGTTTGCATCTGGTGCTTTTTACAATTGTCAAGTTACTATGAATTTCAAATATAAATAAGGTATATTTCTGATATTGGTCGACTTTTCAAAGAAGTTTTAACATTTGTGACATGAATTATATGCAACTAGGATTTGTAACTTTTTACAATAAAGTTGTTAGTCGACATTCGTGTATTGCTCTATTTTGAGTTGAGAGGTATAACAAAACACTTATTATGACTGCCCCCTTGGGAAACAGTGAGTTTTTGTTTTCTCGACCCTCAATGTTGAGGGTCTCGGGGAAACAAAACTCAGTGTTTCCCTTTGGCTTAATAGTCACGAATTTTTACCAGGGTGCATCATGAGCCATTCATTCAGGTATCACACAGTCACATTATTGTCCTTTTTTGTGTTGATTCCAGTGAAAAAGGTTAGTGTTTATGTGCTGCACTAATCCAGCGGTAAAACAATGTGAAGGAGATCAAAACTTGGTTTTGTTCTTATTTAATATGTAAACGTTTGTAATTTCTTCTCAATCCAAACATGAATTTAAACTAAAGTTTTTCGTGCTTTCATTGCTTGTTGAAAAGCGAATCAAACGTTTTGGAGAATTCGAGAGCAAATCAGTATAAACCTAAAATGCCTACTAAAGGGAACTTTGCAAAGACTTTCAACAGACTATATAGGAACGGACATTTTTTTTAATAAAAAGATTATATTCAGTTTTAACAAAGACAAAGAAAAATTTACTAAATAGGTAAGATTTAACCACCAAAACGCAGTGAATAAAAATTGTACTGATTCTAAACGCAGCCAATTAGGAGTACGAACGACAAAAATTCAGCGTGAAAAAATATCATTCGTCTAGATATTCTGAAACGCAAACGACAAAATTTCATCGATGATGAATGCCACTCGTTCCGACGAAGAACTCCAGTCCGAAAATGTCAGCACAAAAAAATCATTTCCACTTCCGTGTACAATTTATTCATTTTTATAAAGAACTGTTTGTGAAAAAAACACGACAGAAGAATCAGAGCTATGGAGATGAAGACGTTGCTACTCTTAAAGCGGAAAAAAGAGACAATGGAGGCGTTTAAGCCAGAGGATTTTCTGGCTATGGAGACAAAGAAATAAGTGTGTTAAAAGCACTGCCTTCTGCCTCCGTTCAACCAATATAATAATTTACAATCATGATGCTTATATTACAACACTCAAACTATAGTATACAGTGCATGAAGTCCATAAATTTGCTGCTTGAGAGCTTGGTTTCATAACATTTCCAGTTAAAGCACCCAGTGACATGGACAGACAACACAAATGATAGAATACTTAGATACTGATAGAAGAGCACACTTGCATGATGATTTCGTTTACTTAACAACTGGCCAAGGTTAACAACCACAATGCCTTACGACTTTTCTAACTTACAAATTCAATATTTTTTTGAAAAATGAAAAGAGTAAAATTATTATCATTTGGGTAGTTGTAGAATTGGATACATTCCTACAAAGGTGACAGGTAATTTTAACAGGGGGAGGGAAGGGATATACCGTCTTTGACTTCTTTTAACCTTGGAATGTACAGCTGTGACCCTGTCTAGGATGTAATTTATTGGATTAAATATCAGCTGTCTTATCCTTCAGTAGGATTGGCAGAGAACAAAACAAGAGCCAAACTTGCTGTATAACAAATAATAAATAAAATCATGATAAAACAAAAAAATAAATCATGAAACTGGAAAATCTTACCTGGAACACAAAACCACTAAAAGTTTAATTACATAACGTTATAAGTAATTAGTAATATAAATTACTTACCAGTGTTTCCCTGTTGTCCTGGGGGTCCTGGGGGGCCTGGTGTAAAAAATTTAAGAAATATAACCTGATGTAAACACACGGGAGGTTGGGAGTCTGAACAAGAGATACAGTAAGCGTAGGAAGCCATGGCATGAAGCAGAGTGTTCTCCTCCCAAGTGTTTACATCAGATTATGTAAACACAGAAACTAGTTTATATAATGAATATATAATGAACTAGTATCCCATCACTGGGAAGTAAAAGCAAGAAATGAAAGGGTATTGATTCAAAATAAATCTTATGTTTCCATGCAGTCATTGTCAGAACCTTAACAGTTGGAGCACTTAGGGTATTGCCTCGACTAGCACTAATACTACCTGCGGGTTAGCTTAATTGTAATTAATACGTTTTGATTTTGAAGTAAAAAACTGATGAGGATTAAACAACTGGGGTAACCTTATAAATAACCTGACTAAAATTCAAATACAGTAAAAACTTTGAAGGAACTTCTTCACACTGTAATATGCATACACGTACAAGTTGTGACTATACTTCTTTAATTCCAGCACAAACTCGAATATTTGATAATTATGCGTACAATGAGTGGTGAGTTTCACCCATTCACCACAGCTTAAAACAAATCCACAATAGCAAAGTTTAGAACATACCTTGTGGTCCTTCATTTCCTTGTTCACCTCTCTCTCCTTGGCTTCCTGGGTCACCTAAAAATATTATCGAGTTAATATGAAATAAATATGGACATATAAGATTTAAATCGATCGAACAACTCTCCTTTGTTTCCTCCATCACCATGTATGATATTCTTCAAATCCTTTATTAAGAATTTATAGATACATCAGCTCATGTACTAAGATATAATATTGAGTTTATACACTGTATATATAGATCAAGGAGATTTGTCCTATTTTCTAACTGCATATGGGGTGAAGCTTGAAGCTACTCTGAAAACGTTTGATTCTACATTTGAAAAATGGTATTTTTCTTCGATTCTCTAAACATGATTGCTACAGTAATTGGTGGTAAAACGTTGTTGACTTCTCTTTGGGTCGCCTTATGGTCTTGTAAAAGCAACAACAGAGCTCATCTTGGCACTCTTGAAAAGTGGGTAGATTTAAATTAGTTACACATGGCATGCATATTCAATGATTGGTCTCACAAAACAATACAGAGATCTTTTGCTGAAACACCACTTCGCTTCAAACACCTTAAAGCATAGAGACGTTTGTTTGCTTTATTAAAGATAGATAAAGACCACCTGTTTACAGCACACGCTTCAACAAATTCTAGTGCTGACAACATGAAGGAGAATTTCTAGAGCTGTTTACGGAGTGTCTTCAAAAACTAGAAAAATCATCAGGAATTTCAAAGGACACAGAGATGGGTTTAAAAGAAGTAATGGGTCAGAAAATTCTTGATGGTACCATTGAAGTTATTTATTTTATTTACAAGAACTATGAATTGCAAATGTTGCATATTAACAAGATAAATATTCTTGCTGTGTGCATTTTTCCTACTGAAGACAGTGTAACTAAATTGTTTTAATGCACAGATGGCTTTGAGTGTGGGTGAACTGTTTGGTTTTCATCTGCTTTTTGCAGAAGTAAACTGTCTCTTCTTCTCACTTTGTACCTTGCTATATTATTGCCATTTGAGGAATACTGACAGAAATCATTCTTAATGCAAATCATAGAAATGGACAAAGCTAAGGAACTGACAAATGTTCTTTACAGTTTGACCAATAAACAAATCAATAAACTGTTGAATGCCAGCAACATACAACCGTATGAAATTATTATCGAGTCGCTTGAACAACAATCAAAACTCTGTTCTTTCTTGTAAGAAGAAACCTTTGTTGTTCAAAGGAATTTTGCAGGCTTAGAGAAAAGAAGGATGCTCAAATTAATGGTGTTAAAATATCTTGTCAAAAATAGTTAAAGAATAAGATATTTTTGCAAGTTGGCAACATGTTATATTTCTTTTATGAAATAGCCAACGAAAAGCAAAGAAAAACAAAAACTTTCAGCTGTTATTTTGCATCATGGTTTCCTACGCTTATCTCTTGTTCTCCCAGCCTACCATGTGTTTACATCAGGTTATGTAAACATGGAAACCATTATATATTTCTTAAAAATTTGATTTTTTTTCTAAAGTAATATGTTGCTACATACTACTGGTTGATTAGAATGAGGCAATTAGCATTTAGTTTTGATTGTATAAAACCCTGAACCAGACTTATGCCCAATGCTGGACCAAAAAGATGACTGATAAAATTCAATGATGTTTTTTAAATTGGTTTAACCCTTTTAAAAGCTCCTACTGTATACAAGAAAGCATGTTTCTAAGTAAAACTTAATTTACAGTATTGTTTACCTTTTGGACCAGGAGGACCTTGAACACCTGTTTCACCTTGTTTTCCTGCATGAATTAATATACAAAACCATCATCTCTATAAATATTGTTCTTTCACTGATACATAAATTTTATCAACACAATTCTATAAAATCAATAAATTTACCTTGAAATATATATATTATCATATTGCTTTTTCCTGAGTGCAACTGTTAACTATAGTTATGGAAAAGGCTTAAAATGTACTTGCTATTTATATTACGAGCAAGGAATATTTGTTTTCTGAAATATTAACGTCAAATGTTTTTGTTAACTTTTATGACTGCCGCAACCAAGTGAGCCTGAACAAGCCTATGCAAAGCAGTTTACTAGTTGAGTCAATTTAAAGTCTCTATATCGCTTATTTTTTTATCATTTAGATGAAAAGTAGATCCATTCCTTGATACTAAATTTAGAAAATTAAAGAGTTTTTCACAGTATTTGTTACATTTTTGGGATAGCTGCCGTTTTTGACCGATTGGACTAATAAACATCAGCTGGATATAAAGCCACAAACTGAAGATGTAAGAGAATAATCGAAACATGTCTTGTTCTTTAAAAAATATTGTCCTTTTTCTTAAAAATGTTGTAATCATGGACTAAATGAATTAGGGCTCATCCTCGGTGTAAGAACCTGTGAAGTTTTTTCTTTGTTTTATCACTATTATGCTTGCTCAATCTATTGTTTTGACTTCATTGTTTTCTTTGTTATTCGTCACTCACAGGTTCTTACACCGAAGTAAACCCCGAATTAGCGATAACTAAAGAATCAAGAAGCATAGGCGTAGTGGAATCGCCACTGACGGTAACCAATGAAACAATATGTGGAAGGTGAATAAAATATTTATAAACTAAAAAAATTTAAAGTATGTAAAACGAAAAACAGTATTTAGAAAATAAAAAAAATTCAAAAGGGTAATGTACGTTATAAAAGAATAGAATATAGTCTGCTTTATACCTGCAGGGTTCCAAATAATTCAAATCACTTTTCTCTACACCAGAATTTTATGCTTCCTGATTCTTTTAGTTATACTGTACCTCTAATTCTTTCAGTTATACTGTACCTCTAATTCTTTTAGTCTAAATTTAATTATTTTTCACACATCGTTTTATCTACATATAACTGTCTTCAATTAGTTTCATTTATATCTATGTTTTTGAAAACCTATCGCTATCGCCTGGGCGGACATGGTTGGTGCAGTTGGTAAGATTTCTGCTTTCCAACCACAAGGTCCCGAGTTCGATCCCCGGCACTTTGCCGAGATTTGAATCTTTGTGTGTCCTTCTTTTCCGCCTAAGCCAACTCAGCTTTCCATCCTCCCTGGGTAGGTCAATGAGTTCCAGCGTCTGCTGGGAGCTAACCTGCAATGGTTAGTGTCCCATCCAGGCAGAGTCAAAGACTCCATCTGCTTAACACTACAGAAACCGGAGATAAGTGCCTGCTCCATGGGCCACTAGGCTTGAAAGGATTTAGCTATCGCCTGGTAGCCAAAAGCTCACAAATCAGCCTCGCAAATCTTTTAATATTCCACCAGATGTTTTTAATTTGTATAATACTAATAAAAACACAGGCAGCCCAAGCTCTATCTATGTACAACAAATAAAACATAAAGGCTTTTGTATGGAGCTTTTTAGACATACATACAGGCAGTTAAAATTACAAGAATTACAAACAAAAACGACTTACTTTATGCCAAACATGTGTTGTTTACTTCTGGTGGGGTTGTTATTCTGGTTAAACTTGGTTTACGCAATTTTTTTGAATCGCGGTTTTCTCTCTATAAAGAAAATTAATGTAAAGGCCACACACTTAATACAGGACAGCTTGCCAAACGAAATAAAAAATCTTCTGCTAACATGTTCCCATGGCCACGAATTTAACGCAGAATTCACGGGCAAAGGTTGATCTTTCATTTCAATTCCCCATCAACACAACTGCAGCCATACGAGCGAAGCAAGCCTGCTCTTCGTGTCTCCATCGAAACGATAAAACGACGGTTGAGATCCGCGTACAAATCTGACACGACATTACGACATTAGAATTCTGCTTGGTAACCTTGTCAGCTTAGCAAACAAACACTCGCGGGGGTGCAGGACAGAAGCTTGTCAACCAAACTTCATGTAATATCCGGGATCCCCTCAGGTTGATCCTACAATCATCAATTGTCTCAAAGCAGCCAATTGATGCTGTAAATCGCGCAGCGTCGTGTTGACATAAATTAAAAAAAGAAGCGATTTTGAAAGATGTCAAAACATGACTTTAGAACCAAAGAAATGTAAAATCAGCATTGAGAGCTCAAAAGAAACTGAGAAAATAAATTCTCTCTTAAAATGGAAGTCATGCTAATTTTCTACATCTATTCATCACTCATTTGCTTGTGAATAAATTTCCAGGGAGCTGATTAACATATTTTAAAACCTAAATTTGTTTTTTCTTAGGGTATTATGTAATTACGAATATTGTAAGGAAGCCGTAGCAGAAGGCAGCAAAATATTGTCTGAAGCCTCGGAAGTAAAAGAAAATGTTGCCGGCAAACTAAGTTCCACCTTGCTCGGAAAACTTATTAACACCGGAGTTATGGGGAGATAAAGTAAAATTGGTTAGGCGAGGAACATGTAAAGATTGTATAAGGAGTGTTATCTTAACTTGCGACAAAAAGAACAAAATAATTAATTACCATTAGTGAGTTACCAATTGAAACTTTCAACCAATTTCGCGGAAGTATTCTAGAAGTGAGGCATGGATGGAGCAAGATAAGTGACAACCCAAACGTTGTGTTGTTTCTTCGTTTCGGCTCGTATAAGTTCAACAATCAATGATTTTCTTTCGTCCCACACAATTATGTCAAGAGCTTTAAGTCGGTCTCGAATTACGATATTTTCAGCAGATCGATCAATTACTTGTCGCCAGGGTAATTCAGCAGTCAATAAGCCATAAAAAGAATGAACAGTTGAAGCAACGCCCCGATCATACACTTTACAGGCAATGCCGCTCGAACATACAATACCGATCTTCTTTCCCGCCGCTTTTGCCTTTCTAATGAACGCTTTTACTATTTCACTTTTACCAATGCCAGCGTGGCCAGTAATCAATAGGTTGTGACCTTCAATAGCAAAGCTGACTATTTGGTTCTGGTCCTCATTCAATTTTAACCTAAAAAATAGAAATATCTCTAATGTTACCTCGCATGCATTGTCAAAATCAACAGACAACAGCGTGCGAATGCATTCTCAAAGTTATATTTTTTCTAATAACAAGAGTGATGAAAATAAAGATAAACAACATACTTACATGACTGACCAAAAATATTGCACTTAAAATGATATCAATCACATTTTAAATGAGAAACATAGTCAATAACAGCTTTACCGAGTAACTTTCTTCGTGGGTTTCCTCCGAGTTTGCAAAAATATCTCACATTTATGTCAACACAACGCTGTGCGATTTACATTGGCTGCTTTGAGACAATTGATGATTGTAGGATCAACCTGAAGGGATCCCGGATATTACATGAAGTTTGGTTGACAAGCTTCTGTTCTGCACCCGCGCGAGTGTTTGTTTGCTAAGCTGACAAGGTTACCAAGCAGAATTCGAATGTCGTAATGTCGTGTCAGATTTGTACGTGGATCTCAACCGTCGTTTTATCGTTTCGATGGAGACACGAAGAGCTGGCTGGCATCGCTCGTATGGCTGCAATTGTATTGATGGGGAATTGAAATGAAAGATCAACCTTTGCCCTTGAATTCTGCGTTAAATTTGTGGCCGTGGGAACATGTTAGCAGAAGATTTTTTACTTCGTTCGGCAAGCTGTCCTGTGTTAAGTATGTGGCCTTTACATTTCTTTATAGAGAGAAAACCACGATTCAAAAAAATCGTGTAAATCAAGTTTAACCAGAATAACAACCCCACCAGAAGTAAACAACACACGTATGGCATAAAGTAAGTCATTTTTATTTATAATTCTTGTAATTTTAACTGCCTGTATGTATGTCTTAAAAGCTCCATACAAAAGCCTTTATGTTTTATTTGTTGTACATAGAAAGAGCTTGGGCTGCCTGTGATAAAAATTGTACGGTGTTGCATGACTTCTACATGCCACGTCACATATACAGTATTCTAAGAAGCTGCAACAACCTTTCTTAGAAGTACATTTAAGTGTTCCCATCATGTTGGTTTTAATAGTCAAGATTTTATGTTTGTTGCAAATTTTCTTTGGAAACACAATTTAGATTCGAGGTTAAACTTCCGTGGGTCGGACATGGAAAGCATCAAATGAATCCTGCACTGTGTGACAAGTTCTCACAGCCACAAAATTTTGGCTTGTACGCGCCATTTCTAACTTTAGAAAGACATTTTATTAACTTGAATCTATTTCAGCTATGAATCCGCATCTACAATTTATTCGACAAAAAGTTCTTTTTATTGAGATAAGAGAGAGAAATATAAATAAACAAAGCGATGAAAAATTCACTGAGATTAATATTGTTTTTAAAAATTTATATATTTTAAACCTACCTGTAGCGCCTGTTTCTCCACGAGGTCCAGTAGCGCCTTTTTAAAACAGCAAAAAGAAATGCTTTTAATCTACAATACTTAATACTCACGCTCAGATCTTTAAAAATTATTATTAAATAGTTTGTCGTTTCTCAGAAACGATTAACTTAAAGAGCAACAAAATGTTATGAAAATAACTCAAACCTGGAGTTCCCGCTGCTCCTGGTGGTCCCTCGCAACCTATATCAAGTAAATATATTTAAAATATTTTAAGATACAAAAAAATATCGCTATAAGCAATAAACATGAAAACAATAAATGAACTCAATTTGCTCTCGATTTACAACTATTTCAAATAACTTACCGACACACAATAATAATGTATATGAAAACAAGAGGTTCCTTTTTTATCTAAAGAATTCAAAATGTGACACATCAATAAATAATACAATTAGTTTGTTGAATATCACTTACCTTTCAAAGGGATGACTCCATAAATAATTGCAAAGTTGATCGCCATTGAGCTTGTAGCGATTAAGAAAATAAAAAGTTGAAAAAAACTAAAACTACTTGTTGAGTTTGCAGAAGTCTCTGGTCTTGATCGCGTTTTTCCTTGCCCCATGTTTTTGCAAAGAAAGTAAAAATGAACAACTATACTACTTAATTGGGTAATAAATATAGAAAGCTATGGATCGGCGACCGAAATTTATGAATTAAGTCACAGAAATTAAAAAAAGTGTGAACAAGGAGTTGCGTCCCTTATACTGTCAACGTCAACAAATTTTTTGTGTGCCAGTCTCAGTCCCCGCGCGACCATGCTGATGCAGTGTACAAAGCTAACGCCTGGTGGTAGTGCGTTCGGGAGTAACTTCAGAATACGTTGTCCTAGATGTCACTATGTTCGTTTTATTGAGTGTTTTTGGAATGATTTTACCAACTATATTTTTAGTGTGGACAGTTGTTCAATCATAAAATTATAATCAGCAACATTTTGCGTTCAAGGAAGAATCATTTTGTTGTTTGTACATAGTAAATTAAGACAACATCAAATATGGACCTTGCAAACTATTCGGAAGATCCAAATAGAGCTTGGAATATCATCAAGAACAAACAAGTGGTCCAGAGCGTTGAACCGGTGAATCCAGAAATTCCTAAACCTGCAGGTCACTTAAGGTTTGTTTTTATCTCGGACACACACAGTCAAACTTATAAAATGGAACCATTGCCGGAAGGAGATTTTTTAATTCACGCCGGTGATTTCTCATTTTCTGGAAGACCTCTTGAAGTATTGAATTTTAATGAATACCTCGGGTCGTTACCACATCGACACAAAGTTGTTATTGCTGGAAATCATGATATTGTGCTTGACAAAGAAAGTTATCCGTTTTTGTTTCGCTTATTTGGTCATAAAAAAACTGATTCAGATGAGATAAGAAAAACATTAACCAACTGTATATACTTGCAAGATGAAGAAGTTACAGTTGAAGGAATCCGTATTTATGGATCACCATGGTGAGTAGATCTAGGTGATAACAATTAAATTCGGTAAAATTTCGTATTGGAGCCTACTATTGTTTAATCATACAAACTAACCCATACCTGATCCCTATAATATACGTGATGAACTGCATGCATATTAATAATTAGTATAAATTTACTATGTTCTATTGTGAATCTGTGAATTTGATTGGCTCTTTCACTGTTTTCTATCTGCTGATAAAAAACAGTTGTGAATAGCCAATGAAAATTGTTTTTCTATCAATTTTGACCAATCACGAAGCTTCATGTACATGACTAACAAGAATTGCTTTGAGAAAAAAAAACAATGTCGTCGCAACAATTTATCCCCAGCACTGCATTGTCACTATTACCTAAATAGTGTACTTGTTGCACACACTGCCTTTGAAAATAATTGCTTATGTATAGATACTTTGCTAAACTTCAGAATACCCAGCTATTCCACCGACAAGCATTTTGAAAAGTAAGTATTTTGAAAATTTAATAAAATTATTGAGTCCAGATTTAGTTTGAATGTTTAATAAATACTGTTTCCCAACAGGAAATTTTACTGAAATGCAAGTGAGGACCTTGAATTGACTCGATCTTGATAAGACATGGATTTAAACCAATGAACATTTATATTGCATCTTTATTGCTTGTGACATCTAAAGATTGCATTTTGTTCCAACTACGAATCTTTAACGTACAATTACTCAACTCTCACGCATTGAGCATGAGTCTCACACATTCGGTTTCTCTCCCACGCTCTCACCCAACAGTCACTAAATCTCATGCATTGGGAATTTTCTCTTAAATTTTAGAGAAAGTCCTGTAATTTGTATATTTTTAGCACGAGTATTAAATATGAAACAAATTTAGTATTTCTAAAGCTATTAAGTTTCTGTAAACAAGTACTAAAATTAAGTGTTGTTTCACCAGGAAACGAGGTGTTAACTTGAGTGTTAGATTAGATATCGCGTGCAGTTTAAAATTTTGGGAATTCTCTCCTTTTGGTTAGAACTCCTTACATAATATTATCACAGTCACTTGCGTTATGTATTAAAAAAGTAAAAGATTTCACAAAATTCACAGTATAATTGTGAAAGGAATTCACAACCTTGAGTTGTCTGAATTACAGTTTCTTTAACAAAGGACTGATACTCAAAACATCAGCTTATTTAATATGGCATTGTAGTTATCATAAAAATGTCTACTTTGAATTACCAGAAACTCCAAATACAATTTTGAAAACCTTGAGACATCTATATATATGTAAATTGACAACATTTGGTCAATGATGTTGTGTATTGGTGAAAGGTTCAGAGCAGTCTGTTTTAAATAGTATAAAGTATATTTAGACATTTTTTTTTATTGAAGACCTGTTTATTATTTATTTACAGGGTACCTGTGTTTCACAGTTGGGCATTTATGCTTCCGAGAGGGGAACCCCTTAGAGAGAAATGGAAAAAAATACCTGAGGGAATTGATATTTTGATAACTCATGGACCACCTCTTGGTGAGTCTTGCTGCTTCATTTGGATATTATTAAATCAGTTCAGTGTAGCTACATTTGTATAGAGTTATCCTTTTATAATTTCACAATGAAGTGCAATTTTATGTGCTAAGTTTTATCCACACCCCTATCCCATTAGAAACTTTTGCTGAGCTGAAATTCACCCTGCTGTTGGTTATTCTTTCTTTGTTTCACTTTGTCTCGTCCAGCCTTAGGAACGGGGAGTCAGGCTGGCATAGTGGTCATCAGTCATGCCTCCCACCTCTAGGGCAGGGGATCAACTCCTGGGCTCGTTATGTGGGTTGACGTTTGTCGATCTCGATCTGTCTTTGAAGGGTTTTTCTCCAGGTACTCCAGTTTTCCTCCCTCTGCAAAGTTGACTTTCTCGCCAAGATCTGAGCCGTCATGTGATTAAACATTATTGCCTCTGGCTAGGAAGAATGGGTAGTTGTTGTTAAATAAAGTACTTAAAGTACTTAGTTAGGAGAATTACAGATGCTCATCAGCTTAACCATGCAGAAGCTGGAAACAAAGGCCTGCTCCATGGGGTACTTGGCTCATAAAGAATTTAATAAGCTTTTTAACAGAATTTACAGTAGAAATATGCACCAATATAAAAATCAAATTTATACTTCCAATTAATATGCATTTCAATTTACTTGGACTTTGGGCTTAGAATATGGAAGTTGCTTGTTCAATCTGTTAAGTGTACCATTTGAAATTTAAACCTGTTGTCCATTTCAGGTCGTGGTGACCTGGCAACCATGGTACAGCCAACAAGAGCAGGATGTGTTGACTTATTACAAACAGTTCAAAACCGAGTCAAACCTAAATACCATGTGTTTGGTCACATACATGAAGGTATGAAAAGTTGTCACTACTGAAACTGTGTTAACTGTTTGTTTGAGTGGTCAAACAAGATTGCATTATTCAGTGCCATAACAGGGTCTGGGGCCTATGTTTTTTCCACTAATTTTTACTCTGACTTTAGCAGTTTTTACTACTTTCTTGAAAGTTTTAAGGATGTTTCACACTTGACATTTATAAGCATCAGTGAGAAAAATGGAAAGTTTTTCATTTTGTTTTTTACTTATGATCATGTCAAATGAGAAACAGCTATTTGGGTGACACGTGTTAATTCAAATGTTCTGATTCTGGTGTAGGAATACTCTGGATTTTTCTGGAGGAGTCATTTGTCAGGGAACCATATGCTACATTCCAGATTACTTGGAATACTCTTCCACTCATTCTGCACCTGGAATAATCCCAAAATAATGATGTCACACACACTAAGCTGTAAGTCGTATACAGTCTCTAGTTAAAGCAACATCAAACATTGCGAACAACAGCTCGAAAATGCCTGTACTCCAGTGAAAATTTTTGCACACTTTGATAAATATACGTAGATTTGTTGGAATAACTGTTCATTTGGTAAATTAAAATCCAAAAAATTCAGATTATTACAAAATGTATTCTGATTCTAGAATAGATCCAAATGAATACATGCACAGAAAAATGTTTTACTAGTCATCTTCAGTTTCATGTCTACTTTGCACCCAGTGGTGCATAAGCTAAATCTATGTACGAGTCTGGTGGCCCATGGGCTGGTGCTTATTTCTGGGTTCAGTATTATTGTGTGGATTAGAGTCTTTGACACCCCTGGACAAGACACTAATCCATTACAGGTTAGCTCCCAGCAGATGCTGGTACTCATTTACCCATTACTCATTAAGCTGAGTTGGCTTAGGTGGAAAAGAAGGTCACACAAATATTCGAATTCAAATCGGAATCTTGTTGTTTGAAAGCAGAGATGTTACCAACTCTGCCAACCATGTCTGCCACTTGGTGCCTAAGGCTATCATTACATCTCCATTTCTCTTACTTCACAGTGCTTATCTTTCCAGACTGCCATTCCTCTGCTTTTTCCTTTTCTCTCATTCTCTATCAGGTTCTTGTTTTCCTTTAGGAGAGCCCATGTTAGAGCAATTTCATCATCACTGTTTTGTTACTAGACCTCTAAGTTTCAGTTTCTCTAGTGTACCCCTCCCTGCTCTAGAAGGTTTGCAACTTCTGCAAACAGTAAGATTATGCAGAGTAATCAATCAATCAATCAATCAATTAACAGACCCACCAATTGATCAATAGAATAACTAATTGTCAATTGATCCACCAATCAGCCAACCAACCAACCATTAACCAACTAATCATCAACCAACCATTTAACAACCAACCATTCATCAACCAACCAGTCATCAACCAACCAATCATCAACCATCCAATCATCAACCATCCAATCATCAACCAACCAACCAATCAACCAGCCAAC
>JAOBRB020354482.1:0-10610 GCA_027575285.2 Zoanthus pulchellus | reverse complement strand
TAAGAGTCCTTGTAGCTCAGTGGATAGAGCGTCCGCCCGGTGTTCGGAAGATCGTGGGTTCGATTCCCGTCATGGACTCAGATTTTTTCTGAGTATTACTGGTTCATTAGAGAAAGTTAGAATTTATTGTGTATAATACAAAACCAGTGCCAAGATTATTATTATTTACAAAGTCAAATTTGATTGCTTACTGGAGAAGTTTAGTTTCGAGTTCCCGATACTGCTAGATCTAAACAATAAAGGCGCATGTTTCTCAGGGGGAGCCTCGAGGTGACGTTAAATATTCTCAAATTCCAACAAGAACCTGTTGAAGGAGAAACTAAAACAATATGTGGACTTGTGAATACTTTATAAAATCGCTGGAATTTTCGAATATTTAACTGAGTAGCACGCACCCTATTTGTCTGTATCTTGCGGTTTTCCGAAAATGGTCTATTGCAATAAGTTGTTTCACTGTTATATTTCGTGTAGTATCCACTCTCTGCTCCAACTGACTCTGCAAATTGTTGTCTTACCTCAGGTTCCTTGAAGAATTGCGGAATCGTCAGAAGGAGCAAGTACTTATCTCCACAATTAGCGACATCATTTACAAATATGTAAGTAATAATATTTTTGTCGTTGGTCGTGATGTTATGATGGTGATTGGTTGATAATGATGCTGGTTTTGATCTGTTGCTAATGATGAGGCTTATCAGTTGCTGATGATGTTGATGATGATTATAATTGGTTGGTGATGGTGATCGGTTGATGATGATGATGATGATGATGATGATCGGTTGACGATAATATTATCAGTTGTTGACGTTGATCGGTTGATGGTGATGTTGAGTTGGATCAGTTGGATTGTAAGTCAACGTTGGTTTTTCTGTACAGAAGCTAGCAAAACGCATCTCTTACAAAACTTTTAAATGTTTGATTGTTTTATTAGGTGTGCAAGCATTTCGATGTTTACGTCAAGTATTGCTCCAACCAAGTGTATCAAGAGCGTATGGTCAAAAGTTTAAGGTAAATACTCGGTTTAAAAGTGTTTCTTTTTTAAGTTAACAAATCAGACAACGTTGATTTAGTATATGTCTGTCTTTCCGAAGTTTCTTAAACAAGTAATATTCAAATATTTCGATTTATGACATTCTTACAAATTTCATGAGGTTGAAACTCCACTGGATCCTGCAATCAGTGAGTATGCGTATCTAGAGTCAGTTGTCACTGTGACAACTCCTGCTGTCAGTATCAATGGTACATCTTCAGGAAAACACTGAAACTATACAAACTGATCTATGTAAAAAATATTACAGATTTATAACACAAATGTATTTTTAAGTAGACCAATGAGTACATATCATGAAATTTAAAGTTTCCCAACTAGAAGAAAATTTAATGATAAAACCAGACGTTTTATCTCCATCTGGGGCTATCCGCACTGTTACTAAAACCAAACTGGAAATCTCATCAAAGGTCAAAGTAAGTAAATTTGTACAAAATATTATCGACGAATAGGACCTGATTGGATGTTCAAGTGAGGTTTTAACGAATGCAAAACATTTCGTTGACAGTCAAACTTTTTTGTGGCAGTAGATCCAGTGGATTTAGTGTATTCAGTGTTAAAACACTTCTGTTTGCTTCAAAGTGTACCAGTTACCTTATGAATTTGAAAAAATGTTTTCCTTGACAAGAGTTTTTAAAATCGTAAGCTCTCAAACTCATTTTAAGGAATATATTTTGAAATTCTGTCTGTAGGGAGAAAAACCCTCGATTTGTCGAAGTTTGCTCGAAGTTAGAGAAACAGCAGGTGGTTCAGAGTTTAAACCTCCAGTCATTCCTTGTTCTACCCATGCAGCGTATCACTCGCTTCCCTCTACTAGTGGATGTAAGTTTCCTTTATATTTGATAGTGAAAACACATCCACACTGATTACAAAAGAGCAATATCCTTTAGGATGATAGTGATGGTAGCGGTTATGATGATGATGATGATGAAGACGATGATGATGATGATAATTGTGATTATTTTAATGATGATAATTTTGATGACGATAGTTATTGTGATGACGAAAGTTATTGTGATGACGATCGTTATTGTGATGATGATAGTTGTTGTGATAATTATAGTAGCAATGATGATGAATATGGTCATGATGATGATGATGATGATGGTAATAATAATAATAATAATAATAAAGATGACAACGACGACGATACTATGCATAACAAAAAGTATCTTAACAGTAAGAGTATACATAATACTAAACTTAAAATGATTTTCAATACGTGAGTAGTTGAAATGCTAGTCATTTTTGAGGGCTAAACATCAGACGTTATCGTGTCAAAAACAGTACCAGGTCTTCTTAGAGCTGCCTTATGCTCTTTAGTAGTAACATCAAAAAAAATAGCAGCAAAATAGGAAGTTGCGACATATGGACATCAAGTTTCTGTAGTACAAAGCCAGTGCGAGTCATCTCCCTGTTCCTGAATAGGAGACTATTCCATCAATGGATTGCTACTAGAAAAAGCTGGTGTTCATATTTTACAATGCGCTAACTAAACCAAGTTTCATTAAGTATCTTCTTCAAGAATACCAACTAGTAATTTGGTCGCAGTTAAGAGACTCACAGACCTGAAAAGATTAATTGGCCCATCGTTCCCGTTTGGTAACTTCTTTTATTACTCAATGTTTTAAATCATTTATGAACTCAGTGAATACGGTTTTTTTTTTTTGGTGCAGGCGATATGTCATCGTTGCGAGGGGGGAAGCGAGGAATTTAGGAGAACTGATGCAGCTCTGTCAGAGGTGAACAAGGTGAGGTGATGAATAATCTCCATGTTTGAGAAGGACTCCGGTATGAGATTAGTGCAGAAAAGTTCTAATCAGCTAACTTTGTTGACCTGCAGGTGGTGAAGGATTGCAATGAAGGAGCACGAAAGATGGAACGAATGGAAGAAATGTGCCTGCTTCAGAGTCAGATCGAGTTTAAAACAAAGGTAAATAATGGAAGAAGGGTTTTTAGCTACAGCATTAACAAGAAATCGAAACTCATGTAACTCGGATGTCAGTGTTGTTGATGATAATGATAAGAATATACATGAAACATCTTGTTTGGCAGTACAGATTGTGTAACACTTCAGAACGTTTGTCTGACATCTTAAAATCTTACCTTACATTGTCATTTTTAGTATCCAGGGTTCACACGGTCATGAAAAGTCATGGAATTTGTAAGTGCATTTTCCAGGCCTGGAAAAGTCATGGAATTTGGGAAAAATGGCAAAGGTCATGGAAAAGTCATGAACTTTTATTTTTTCCTTGAGCTATGGTTTTTTGCTCATAAAATGTTAATATAATTGAGTGCGACTTTGCTGCTAGATGAAAAGATGAAATTGAATTGCATTAACAAATTTAGTGTTTTGGTCTAACGTGAAGAACGTTACTACTGTCTTTCAGTGTCCAGAAGATGTATTTGGCTTTTAAAGTCGAATTTAAGTGCGAGGAGCCCGTGTTTTTGGAGTGGATTCTTTGATTTCTTGATATTTCGGAGTCATGGAAAACGGCATTTGGTCATGGAAAAGTCATTGAATTTCACTTCTCATTCTGTGAACCGTGATAGCTTCAGTTAGACACAGTATATATAAAGATACCAAAAGCGACAATTCATCCATTTAAAGTTCTCATATTCAGCTTTAAACAATTCTGTTTTTTAAACAAAGTAGAACTTAACCACTCGCCAGTAGGTGCGCAATTATCATTTCTGTATCGGCCTGTTACGTGACAGTACGAGATCATTTATTGAAGATAACGCAAAAAATACAGACAAACAACAAAAATGAGTACCACAAATGGTCAAATTTGAGTACCACAGGAATCCCAAGAATATTAGTACCACAAAAGACCACTCTTGAGTACTACAGGAATCGCAACATTATTAATACGACAAAATGTTACTCTTGAGTACCACAGGAATGCCGACTATTAGTACCACAAAAGGTCACATTTGAGTACTACATGAATCTAAAGAATATTGATACCACAAAATGTCACCCTTGAGTACCACAGGAGTCCTAGGTTGAACGCGGCGATTTGCGACTACTCATTGTAAAAGCTGTTAGTGCATACAGTTATCTTACACGACACGTTAAAGTTTTTAGATTGGGAAAAATCATTAAAATCATTAAACTAAAACAATTCTTCTATAACAGTCTAGTAAAATTGCAAACTATTTGGTACTGTATCCGACTGAACATTTTATCAATATAAACTTAACTTCGTAACGACTAGACTGAAACCGAGAACAAATCTTTTTCATCGCTTATATTGTAGCCAATCGCACTGGTGACTTCGACGCGGTACCTGCTACGTCGGGGGGATTTGATGTTTGTCCAGGAAGGAGAGTATCGGAGTCCCCTCAAGAAAGGAAAGTTAAAGATTAAGCCTAACCTAAAACCCACTTACTTGTTCCTGTTCAGTGACCTGGTACTCATAGCCAAGAAGAAAAGGTAATGAACTGTACTAATTATGGTCTCATATTGTTGATGATGACTTGTTTCATGGTGATAATGATTGTGATGATGATGATAATGATGATGGTGATGGTGATAAAGATGATGATAATGGTGATGGTGCTGATGGTGATGGTGATGATGATGATGGTGCTGATGGTGATAATGGTGGTAATGATGATGGTGATGGTGATAATGATGATGATAATGGTGATGGTGATAAT
This sequence comes from Zoanthus pulchellus, assembly GCA_027575285.2. Taxonomy (NCBI): domain Eukaryota; kingdom Metazoa; phylum Cnidaria; class Anthozoa; order Zoantharia; family Zoanthidae; genus Zoanthus; species Zoanthus pulchellus. The sequence continues at coordinate 5,899 of JAOBRB020354482.1, read as the reverse complement.
GATGATGATAATGGTGATGGTGATGGTGATGGTGATGGTGATAATGGTGGTAATGATGATGGTGGTGGTAATGATGATGATGATGATGATGGTGACGATGATGCTGCTGCTGCTGGTGATGATGATGGTGCTGATGGTGATGATGATGATGATAATGGTGCTGATGGTGATGATGATGATGATAATGGTGGTGGTGGTAAATATAAAGTTCAAAGTGATTATGTTGATTGAATGTTCGATGCTGATAATGATAAGGTTTGTTTGAGGTAAAAGTTATATTATAATGACGGTTATGTTAACAGTGAGGTCATTTTAAAAAGGAGAATTATAATAAGATGATGCTGTATGTGCTGTTGGTGATTATGGTGGTGGTGATGATGAATATGATGATGATGATGATGGTGACATAAATACAATAAAGTTCAAAGTGACTATGTTGATTGAACTGTTAATAATAGCAATAAGAACAAACAACTCATTGTATTTAGAATTTTAACGAAACAGCTAATCGGTTTTATAAAGAATGTCAACACATACATGGATAGAATGTGTTAACTTCTTCATGTTTACCAGTTGTTGATGTTGTTATTTAGTGAGAAAAATTTCAAGGTGCTGGATTACGCAACACGAAGCATGACTCAAGTAGAGAACACGGTACACAGGAATATTCAATGTAATCACATGTTCTCGCTCATTTTCTTGGAGAACTCAGACGGGAAAACAAAGGACTATCTGTTGAGCGCTTCCAATGAGTAAGTATTTTAAACTTATGTATCTCCAGTTCTAAGGTATTTATTGAGATAGAATCTCTGTTCGCGTGGAGGGAGACGTCACATATACCCAATTTTTTTAATACTTGACATTAGTGCATCCTTGCTATTTCTCCACGATGTTAGATGTTAGATTGCTCGTTTGATTAATTATCCTATTAATCTTGGTTTGTACTTGGTCGGAGGACGCAATTATACTTTAACTGATTTTATTCGCCGTGTATTTCAGTTCTGCCAGCCTTAAATCTGGAGAGAAAAAACGACTGTTTGACTGTTATATATGATACCCTATTTTCAGTGTATTTGAGTTTGTTCGCGCCGCATAGTCACGTGAAAAGATGACAGTTTAAAGTCGTCATAGATTGTCTGCTTTATTGGCTCACTTATACCTTATAATATTAAAAATGCTTACAGTAGAATAGGTAGACAACACAATACTGGACTCAATACGATAGCGTTTGTGATGCGTGTAGGCGGGTTCTTTACGTATCCGAGAAGAGTAAACGTTTTAGCCCTTTTCAGATGTTAGAACAACGGCCGCACTTTTTCAATTATTTCAATGCGATGAGTACTGGTCCAAGGTTAAACCGTTTACGTATGTTAGAACAAAGGTATACCTTTTCAATTATTAAAAAACCTTAAGTGCTGATCAAGTAGAGTCAAACATTGAAAGCAAACAATAACAACAACTTGTCTCGTTGGGTTTGTTCCATTCAAGCCTAATTTTTTTTTAAAAAAATAATTTTTTCGGAAATACTCTCCTTCCTCAGTTATAAGAGAAATAAAACGAATGAGATATATATTTCTATCACATTTTTCTATATATAACACCACATATGCGTACCAAAAATTACGGTTTTCAACTTACCAATAGAGAAAAATAGCGCCCTGGGAACATAACATTGTCCGGCTACGTTACCAGCGTGGTTGGTCCTTGTGATGTAGTGGTTAGCACGTCGGACTAGTAAACCGAAGATGTGGGGTTCAATTCCCGCCAAGGGCTATAATTATATGTTATTTTTCTCTTATTTCTTTCGATATATCTACACACCGAAAGTAGTTCTATCATAGATATAAACGTAAGTACAAGCTCATCTGGGAATTACACTATATGCTAAAAATGTCAGCTATACAAAACAAAACAAAACAAAAAGCGTAAACAAAAAATCAAAAACTCTGGAGAATAATAAATGCTTAGCAAAATTACTGCCGAAAAGAACAAAATAAAAAAAGGCGTGAACAAAAAAATTGAACTTCTAGCGTCAAGATTATACATTCTATATATGTCCAAAATCTAAACAAACACCGCCTACAAGAGTATTTCATTCAAAACAGATAGCAGTCACTGTCAAGTTCTCAGAATTTGGTTGTGGCACCATTCATCTTTGGAATTTAGCTCTGGTTTCAGATGATTAATATACTCTGAATTACTAATTTGCCTTTTCATGGGATCTTTTAAGCATTTTTTAATTTTTTTGAACTCATATCAAACTTTCCTTCGATCGTGGTATTCAACGAAGTGTTTGTACAAAGCACAGCGTTCATATTTAGATTTAGAACTTGATTCGTACACATCTACATATTTACAGGTTTCGTAGAAAGAATATGAATCGATATATTTCAAATTAACATACACTGATTAAAGAATGTGCTCATAAAATGTAAAATAGTTCATTTATTAATTGATCTTCTAACCATTTGCAGATGTTCAGTAACAAAAAAATATGTCATTAAATATGAAATTCTGTTTCAAATTAAACTAGATGCTCTAGAAGCGTTCACTGGGCTACCTCCAGATCCCTCTTCGCCTCACAACACAAATGGCGCTGCAACGAATTGTGGCATACACATTTTGTCTTTTAGACAAAAAAACTGGGCTTACCACAGGTAGCCCAATAATGAACTCTTGAAGGCCAATACATTATTCACTCTATCGTTATTTGTTTGACAGCTGTTATTGATATCAAAAAATTGATATGGGCGGACGTGGTTGGCGCAGTTGGTAAGATCTCTGCTTTCCAGCCACAAGGTCCCTAGTTCGATTCCGGCACTTTGCCGAGATTTGAATCTTTGTGTGGCCTTCTTTTCCGCCTAAGCCAACTCAGCTTTCCAATCTCCCGGGGTAGGTAAATGAGTACCAGCATCTGCTGGGAGCTAACCTGCGATGGATTAGTGTCCTTTCCAGGGGGAGTCAAAGACTCTAATCCGCTTAACACTACAGAAACCGGAGATAAGCGCCGGCTCCATGGGCCACTAGACTCGAAAGGATTTAGCTAGCTTTTATTGATATGAATAGAAATGGAATGATTTAAATACAAAATGCTTCATAAGTTTGGATTGTTAAATTTGTAAAACTTTGCTGTACTGCAGAACCGACAAGACTCGGTGGATCGTGGCCTTCAAGCCCCCAACGGCTAAGGAAGGAGAACTGGCTGTCTACGACTCTTGGGGTGAGTACTAGTCTACTAGATGGTAGTCAGTTTTATCCTTGTGGGAAACTTTTTTTGGTTCGACAAATTCTTCCTGCTTTTTGTGATGATTGAAGTAAAAGTTGTCCTTTGTTTGTTGCTTAGATCGATGCTTTGCGGCAAAACTAATTTTTTTACGTTACATTTGGTATTGGAGGCAGAGTTTGTCTGTTCTGTTTATCTGTTCACAACCAGATAATCCTTTTCGCGTTCAATTTTCAGTGTTTTCTCGCAAATTTGGTCCACCTCATGCCACGCACGTGTTTGACGCTGGTAGAATATCAGCTTACAACTAACCTTGATTTCTAAGTTCAGCTAGACAAAAAAAAACTAATTCATTGGAGTGATCATGTTTATGATTGACTGTCTTCATGTCTCAAATTGGGTTTTTAGTCCAGTTTGCTGTTTCAAATCCTTTTTTAAGCAGAGGAACCAGGGCTCTAGACTTACTTTCTCCGCTCTAAACAATTACATCACTCATGTAGCACTAGTATTTCCATTGGTAACTCTTAATATATTTTCATTCTGTAGATTTTAAGTATTTATTCCTAATAAATGATTTTGTGCTGCATTTTGGACAGACTGTCCGCAGGTACAGGCAATACATAACTATAACGCTCAGCAACCCGACGAGCTGACGATGCACGAGGGTGACGTCATCAACGTTTTACGAAAACTCACCGACGGTAAGAGATGTGACAAAGCATCGTAGTATGGGTAATATGCTGCGGGGTTAGGTCTTTCACAATGTACAAAATGTACAAAACACAAGCTAAAACAGAATCAGAGGGGAAGGGGGGTAATTCGCATATTTTTCGAGGAAATTAAAATACATAAGCATTGAGAAATGTAGCATTTTCTTCGTAATCTTTCTATTCATATTGCAACTATTCGTTCTTTCAATGTAGTGGGCTTACACGAGGGACCTTAGTAGCTGAGAAAAAGTTCTTCCCATCTCGACACTTTTTTTCCAAATTGTTGTAGCCTTGAGTTGTGTTCTATTTAGAGAGAAGCCCATTCGACTTTTCCGTATTGTATAACAAGTTTCAAAAACTGGCATTCCTTGTCTTCAATTTTGTTAGTTCTAGTAAAAATGTTTTAAAACTGTTGTTTTTATTACCCTTTTAAAAGCGATAACATGAATGTTAATGAGACAAAACGGTTGAATTTACCTGGTCACTGATTGTAGTTTGTTTGCGATTGCGTTACAGGTTGGTATCACGGTGAACGCTTGTGTGACTGCGCTCAGGGTTGGTTTCCTGCCAATCACACGGAAGAAATTCTGAATGAGCATGTACGCCGGCGAAATCTTCTCCAGCGGTATCGCCTATTGGCTGCTTCCCAACACCTCATGGGAACGTTAATGAGTTCTTGACGTCATCTGCAACTCGAAAAAAGAATATCTCAAATTCAAACTCTCCCAGTGTATTAATATCAAACGGTCATTTGACCCGCCGCAAACTAGTTTTTCTTTCTTTGTAAATTAAATTTTAGTTACTCGAAAGCAGAGTTCATTGTCGCCACGGATACTCAAAGTTCGTTTCTTGTAATGTAGATTACTGCAGATATTTTTATGACAAATTGATCTTAACATCAAATGAGAAACCCATTGAAGAAGCTTTACTAGCTCTATAAGCTACTTAAACGACATAAACTGAGATTGAAAATAGATAGCTGTGCCAGACAGCTTGTGCATTAAATGGAGTCATTTTACAGACTAGCGAAAAAGGCCAGCTTAGCAAAGGACATTTTGCCTCTTACTGAACGGCTCAAAAGCGCGCCTATAGGTATAATTTTTTATTGTTAATTTTAAAGAACAGTTTATTTTTTGTTTTAATGGTTCAATTTGACTTCAACTTAAAGAAAAGTATCAGCTCAAGAGAAAATAGTTAATATTTATTTCAAGAAAGATATTTCCAATTTTACTACCTAAAGAATTTTTTAAAAATCAATTTAACTGTGTTTATAAATTTTAGTCTTATGATAAATTCCTGTCGGTGATCTTTACATTTAAAACTCTTCCAAACTTCAAAAATTTAAAACTAAAAACTTTTCTTTTTCCGGAACTGCTGACCAAAAGAACCGATGAAACAAAAATTTAAATTGATGAAACTCTATGAAATATCAAATATTAGTTGGGTTTGATACGAAGCGCCCGTTTACCAGTTTTAAAATGTGAAAATTTTCGGAGAGCGTCTTATGAAGTAGTTTTACGAACTTTTCATTGAAAATACAAACGTCTTACCGAAAGCTCAGTTATGCTTCATCCGTCGTATATATGGTAATTCTTACCGAAGATCAGCATGTTTCAAAATACTTCCTTGTAACTCGTCCAGTTTTACTGAAAAATCAGAATTTTCTATTTGTAAATAGTGAATATTTTAATTTGTCTAAATAATGCTTACTAAATTAAATCGAATCTGAGCTAAGTCAGTCTGGCTTTGTTAATATCTTACCATAATAAACAATTTAAGTTGTTTTTGATTTTGTTTTGTTTTATTAAATTAGAGTTATTGCTTATTGCCTACCCCTACTAGCTTCATGCTTCAGCTAAGCTAAACTAAATCTTTTACGAGACAGGTGGCCGGCCCATGGAGATCACAGTCTTTTACTCCCCCTGAATGAGTAAGCTTATTGCCTACCCCTACTACCCTCATGCTT
>JAOBRB020354373.1:0-10611 GCA_027575285.2 Zoanthus pulchellus | reverse complement strand
TTTCTGATTGGAATCACACCCCAAGGAACAGTATCATTTATTTCTAAGTCATGGGGTGGGAGAGCCTCAGATAAATTCATTACTGAACACTCTGGCCTATTGGATAATCTACTACCCGGTGATCTGGTATTAGCAGATAGAGGATTCGACATTGCAGACAGTGTTGGACTTTATTGTGCTAGTCTTAAAATAGCAGCATTTACCAAGGGTAAACCTCAACTGTAACCTATAGAAATTGAGTCTACTAGGTCAATAGCGAATGTACTAATTCATGTGGAAAGGGGTATCGGCAGTGTTAGACAGAAGTTTACTATGCTTGGACATGGAATAGCTCCCCTGGACTACCTTCGAGCAGATGAGGAATATTGTTTACTTAACAAGATTGCGGCTGTATGTTGTGCTTTAGTGAATTGTTGTCCCTCTGTAGTTGCTTCAGAGTAGGGTAAAATACAAAATCTTATGAGACGAGAAAACCGAAACAGGGATTCTCTACTAATATACTGTTTTGTTATTAATCATATTTGTTATCTCATAAAAAAAAATTATTTGCCCTACTATGAAAAATAATTAAGTTGTAATATTATTGTGTACATGCTCATATCTTAAGTCATTATTGACTGTTGTATTGATGTACCTTATAAAGCCATGGCATTTTTTGTTTTGTTTTTTTTCTTTCTTTCTTTCTTTTGTTTATTTGTTTATTTATTTATTTAATTATTTATTTATTTATATATTTATTTATATATTTAGTTAAGTTTTAAGTTGATAGTTAGTTTAATATGGCAGATGTAAAGCTAGTGTAGAGATACTGTCAATAAACCATTATTATTATTGAACATTATTATTATTTTTTTTTTATTATTATTATTATTATTTTATTCATGTTTTGACTGTACCACCCAGCCATTTAGCTTGATTAGCCTTTGCTATTTTTAATGAAGTGGCTGTGCTCTCATTAACATGCAAAACTTCACTTAATTCTCTTTTTTCTTTTATAAATGACTGTAAATTCAGAGGGCACAAGTAAAGACAATGTTGTTGTTGCAAAAATATTGATTAATAATATATGGCACATTGTAACTGTTCAGTTTTATTTAACATCAACAAAAGCAATAGTTAGGAATATCAATAATTAGATTTCTTGTAAAAAGGTGTAAAAATTGTAATTAAAAATGCCTTTTAAAAATAGAAATGATTTACTCTTGCCTATTACCTTTGGTTGAAACTGTTTTTCTACAATCAGTACAATACCAGTCCTTATTAGCAGCTGGTTTTCTTGTTAAGCCACAACATTTCATATGAAACTTACGAAAATGACATTTATCATTGCTGCATTGCAAAATAACAGTGTTTTCTAACTTAACCCTACAATAACAACAAAAGTGCATCATCTCAAGATTGGGATAAAGTCTGGTACTTTGCAAGAAGCTCTGGTAATAATGCCACAAGGTAGATTTCTTTTGCTTTTACTATGTTCACTTTAATAAATTCTGGATCTTGCTGAATACGTTCAATAAAAATGTCCCTCAGCGTCCACACAACAAAGTCTGAAAATTGTAAGTTTGTTGTTGCCAGTTGAAGTTGAATTTGGTAGTAATACTGATGCTTCCTATCCAACTGTAGAGATCCATCTGATGTGTTGGTCAGGCAGGTTTTCTTTTCACTTTCTATCCCTTGATTAATGTTTATATCTTTGAAAGCATGTGGGCATTTAATCTCAACACAGCCTTTGCCATGGCAGGCACAGCAACTTATTGCATCAGGACTAGCACCTAGGAAAGGATAATCTGGGTTGATGACAAATCCAGAATCTCTGACAGTGAACTTATGGTGGGTTTGTTTCATTACCTGAAAATAGATTGAAATTTTTAATTTAACATTGAGGCTAGACATTATTACACAATTTTTTACAATAAGCAAATAAAAGTAATGTTGAACCATGCTTATGTATGCAGGGATATAAATTATTTTTTAATAGAAATGTGGACTAGTAATCTCTTAGGTTTACAAATCCACCCCATTTTTTACTAGACAGCTTTTTGTTTCATTTCATTTACAGCACCAGTACTGTATTTCAAATCGTTTTTATTCTCCCAAATACTATTGTTAAATAAAACTTAGTGTTAACACAACATGACGAAGTTCTTTTCTAAACCCGATTTAAAACTTAAGTCACTCATGCCTTTGAAAAATCAATAAAATGTAATACTGATAGTGATATGGATAGTAATACCAACTTTGGGACAGTTGGGTCTTAGTGACATAAGCAATTCAGTAAAAAAGAAAGCAAATTATCAAGTAACGTTCATTCATAACTTGTAGTAACTTAATGATAAAAATCTTCAAATCTCAAAGTGTTCTCCTTCGTACTGATGTGATCTTAACTAAGGTAAGTTTTAATATTATTTACCTTTGTGTAGTCATTCAGTGCCTTTTTTTATTCTCACAACCCCAATTTGTTGCAATGGACTCAAAATGTGAGCCATAGCAAACATCTTTAATGACGCTTACTGATGGACTTTCTGAGTTAGTACGACAAGCTCGATGGAAATTGCTAGCAGTAATTCTTCCCATCCTCATTTGATGCCAAACTTGAGAGTTACTTTGGTTTCTGGTTGACTTTTCAATCAACTCGGCTTGCTGTTGTGACACAGTGAGACTTTCAAATGCTTCTTTTGATTTAGATATAATGTCTTTGTACTCAAGACTCTTATATTCATCAGAGTAAATTTTAGTCAAGGGTTCTGGTAAGCTTAATTTACTCAACTTTGGAATATATTTTTCATTAAATGGAGGAATTAATGAGAGAATAGCAGGTTTTGTATTAGTGTTATTTATGCATGTATAAAACTTGGAAATTTGACTTTCTGACGGCTTATAGCTTGTTGACTTGTTATCTCTTTTTATGGTGGGGGAAGGAGTAACAGGTGTAGGTCCATTTATCTGTGCATCTAACTTTTGTTTCTTGGTTATTGAGGAGGAAAAGTCAATTTTACTGAGTTCTTGATATGATATCTTGGTTACAAGAGTTGGCATTAACCAGCGGCAAGGCAAAGATGTGCACGTTTTCTTTCCTATGATTCTCACACCAGCTTCGATAGCGAAAAGCAATGGCCCAGCGTGAGAGCAACAGGCTCCCAATCCAGCTTTACAGTTGCAGTGAGCTGTGATGATCGTTCCATCATTAATTGCTGCGATCCAAGGCTTCAGAGGAGTGTTATTAAGGCTCTGAGAATGGTTAACCTAGGAAAGAAACATCCAACTTACTACAACTTTTACATTTTTAGAGTTTGAGTTATAAAATCGTTATAATCAGTGAAAAATACTCACCTTTGCGATTAAAACCTTTATGTTGCTGGATACGTTCCCTACAAAGATACAACTAACAAACCCAGCAACAAAATATTGATAAGCTTCTAAACTTTTATAAGCTTTCAACTGCTCCTTCGTGTATGGGCTCTTTGAAAATAGTAGATATGTCGCAATGTCCGATTCCAAGAGTTATTTTCAGCTTTTCATTGTACTTTTTACGGTCTTCTACGTTTAAGAAATCTTGATATTTAGGCAAAAACGGCACTCGTTCGAGCTGGTTTGCCGCCATGTTTGTTTTACATGCCTACTGTCATGGCGGCCTAGTAAATGTTGCTAACAAGTCACGTGATCGTGCAAAGCCTCTATTTGATAGATCAATAAACCTACTTTTGGTGAAGTTGCCCAAGCTTGCTTTCTAGTTTCTTTTTCCTTCACTCCAGATTTTTCCTTTTGGAGCTACTTTTGGGGTTGATTGAGAGCTGCCTGGAGTCCCTCTAGGTAGATTGGTGGGTGTTATAGCATGATTTTTTTTTCTTGGGCTTTTTCTTACTAGGGTGCCTTCTTTTGTAGAGCAGTAAGCGTTTCCTTTAGAGCTCGCATGCTTTCTTGGGCTTCTAAAATAGAAAAATAACTAGCGGTAAACTAGTTTGAGCTGCGTCGGTGTTTCTAAAGAAACAATTTAGTTATGAAAATGTAAATTATACACCGTAAAAAAGAAATACTGACGTTTCGGACGTTAGTCCCTCGTCGAAGTAAAGGTTTCTTCTAGGGACGCTTTTCCTTGATAACTCTGGGTTTTTGCTTGAGTTTCGCTCTGACTATGACTCTGAGACAAAGACATGATTATTGTTATTAATGCCAAAGTCGCTTTCCGTATCCAAATCCTCCGACTTTGATCTTTGATTTGTTCTACCTAAAAGCCGTAAGAATAAAAATATATATATATACACTATTTACATCATAAAAATAAACAATAAAAAGTGCATTTGTTAAGTTTATGTTGTTGTTGATGCAAACTTATAGTTTTTAATATGCCCCTTTAATGAAAAGAGTCATTTTTGATCTTTTAAGGTTTTTGGCAAGTTAATGCCATATTGATGCTCCTGCAAATGAAAAGCTATTTCTGAAATGAGAGGTTCGAGCTTGCGGAATTTGCACACCTAATTCGGAATTTCGAAGGCCATAAACCTCTGAGCTTTTCTGTTAGTTAAACACATTTTTCAAATAGGGAGCGGTATGTCCATGAACAATTTCAGACATCATAATTGCATTATCTCGTCTATGCATTTCGACAAGTGACGGCCTACCTAAATGTTGACGTATTTCGTTTGAAGGAACTGAGTAAGGTAAGCCTGAAACGATGCGAGCTGCGCAATTTTACAATTTTTGAAGTTTATTTGACAGTGTCTCGGTAATGTTGGCCCAGACAAGATAGCAGTAGTTAAAACGAGGCTCAATAACTGACTTATATACTGTAATTCCATGGTCTAGGGTCAAAGAAGGTAAAACTTTACGAAGTATACTGATGTTACAAAATACTTTCTTAATTATACTTGCGACATGCTTTGCCCATGTCAAATTCTCACCTATAATGTTTAACTCTTTCTAAGGAGTTTCCACTTACAACTAAGTTCAAGCCTTTTTCTTTTGCTGCTATTCTCTGTCTGGAACCAATTATCATACATTCTGATTTAGAACATTTAGGGATAGCTTATTTGCTTTAAGCCATAATGACACAAGCTTTGGATCGGTGTTCATAGCATTTTCAATATCAAACATATCTGAGGCAGGAACAGTTAGGGTTGTGTCATCGGCATAGAATGTTGCTGTGGAATACTTCAAGGCAATTTGGTTTGTCATTTATATACATAGGAATAACAGTGGACCCAAAATTGTGCCTTAAGGTACTCCACAAGATGTGACGCCGTTTACACTGCACTGTTGTTGACGACTTGAGAGATATGAATAAAAGAATGCAATAGTTTTTTTATGAAATCCAGAAAGTTCAAGATTTTTCAATAGTATTTTATGGTCAACTGTGTCAAAAGCCTTTTTTAAGTCCAGGAACACAACACCATTGACACATTTCCTATCAATGTTTACACACCAGTCATAGGTCAGATTAAGCAATGCACTTAAACATGAATGCAAAGATTTGAAACCAGACTGTTGTGTATTAATAAGGTTATCATTTAAAGGAGAAATGAAGTCAAATAAAATAATTGGTTTTTTCACAATTATCGAATTGTTTAACTTTTTAAAACCTGAAGAATTGAGTTGTTTTGTTCCGGGAAAATATTTGAACAGCAGAAAGAGCAATACTTTGTCGGCTTTTTGCTTGTTATACGGCGGCTCAAAAACGACTGTCAGCGGTTGCCATTACGTCATTGGTGGGGGCATAGTTTGATAGCGAATTCAGTGAGCCTCCAATGAGCTAATTATTTGTTTCTAAGCAGAAACAGTGTTTTTACTTTCGTCTTGGTATTGGGCAAAGAAGAATCAAACATTAGGATTAACTAAATACGAGGGAGCTGTTGTATGTATAACTATTTCTCGAGTTTTCGATTAAACTCATCTTGAGATTTTACTGACCTACTTTTACTCAATCCAGTTCGTTTCATGTTTCAAATTTTGTTATGTTTCGCAATTCTACTTCAGATAAGAAGAAATAAACGTTGGAAGTTTTAAAAAGAATTGTGTATTTTGTTGACTGTTTGTTAAGATGGTGTATTGCGCTGCATGTGGTTGCAACGACTCGAGACATACGGACGAATCAATACATTATCACCGCTTTCCAAAGCGTAAGCTCTTCTCCAACAGTGGTTTGGAAAAATATCTCGATCTGATCTTGTAATGACCAATAATAGAAGGTTATGTTCCGCGCATTTTACTCCCGATTGTTACAAACGTGACTTAAAAGCTGAACTTCTCGGTACAAAACCGAAATTTGATTTAAATCCAGATGCAGTTTCCTTAATGTTTTCGCACCGACCACCAACTAAAAAGCCCTGACTTTCTTCCGAGAGACGTTCACAAGCTAAAGACAAACAAGAGGTTGGTATTTGAAATATTAACAGATTTATTTATTTTATTGTCAGTGGTAGTGTGTTTATAACATCAAACTATCGAACATGGTAAACAAAATAATTCAACAACTCGCTGTGCTTAAAAGCAATATATATATATATATATGTATACAAAGATTTGGTTTCATCAAGTTCAGGTTTAATGATTTTATCATTAATAATTAAAAAAAATGTTTCCAATGACAATTTTTAGGAGTTGACAGGAATTATGGCAATTTTTTTCTTTAGTAGTTTAAGCTGGCATATGCGACAACCAAAAAAGGTGTGAATAGTTCTAACTTTCGAAATCATTTAAAAGTTTTATGTGTATAAACTTTTAAAACTGAAAAGTTAGTGGGATCAATAATTCCTAATTTAAATTCCAGCTAAAATGGTTTTATTTTACTTAAAACAAAACCTTCCAAATCATTTAAATGCTATTTATTTTTATTAGTTAACTATAGACTAACACAATGTATAATTTTTGTTACACGAATTCAGTTAGTAATACACAAAAGTTAGAAATTGTTAATCATACAAACATTCAGGTTGGTTTAATAATAAATCTTGTTTGCATTTCTTTAATAACAATTGCATTATTTACCTTCGATTTAATAAGAGTTTTACAGTTAGCCTTTTAACTATTTTACAGTATCTTTCTGCCTGATGATCCCCAGTCTTGCGGTTCTGCAACTTGTACAGATAACCCAGCAACATCCATACTCACCACACAAGCTGTACAAGTAAATATAGCAAGGGAAACTAATGAATTTGGATGCCAAGTTAACACTCGTGAAAGTCAGCTTCTTAAAAAAATCAATTTCTACCCAGACTCCTGAAATTTATTCTTGTGATGCTAGTACTCAGTATGAACTTGAGAAATATGATTCAACTCCAATTTCCCCTGAGGCATCACCTAGTAAAACTGAACTGGATTCCTGAATCTGACTCTGAAGACACAGAGGATGAACAGAATTATGTTTACCCAAATGATGCAGAACCTCAAAATGATTTAAAATATATTGTTTTTGAAAGTGAACTTATAAAACTATTTGAGCGATGCCAAGATTGCGGTGCACCTTTTGTTCAAGTTGAAACAAATAATAAGGGCAGCCAATGCATGGTAATATACATATGTATACAAGACCACACTATAACTTGGGAAAGTCAACCTAAAATCAAGGGTATGGCAGCCTAGAATTTACTATTATCTGCAGCAATTTTGTTTTGTGGGATGGTCGTTGTGATAGTTCATGTCATAATGCAAAATATGGTACATATACTATGATAGAACAAAACACAGAGAAAGTTATTGACTTTAATGTTGTGCCAGTTACTGAGGGTAACAATAGTAATGCAATGGAAAAGGAAAGTTTTAAGCGTTGCATAGACCAAATTAAAGGTAAGGGGGGGGGGGGGCAGGTACAAGTTGTTGCCACTGTTGCCATGTTGGCATCTGGGCAGATATAAAAAATCAGCATCCAGAAGTGGAGCATCAGTTTGATGTTTGCCATCTATCTAAGAGCATAACAAAAAAAATAAATGAGAAAGCTAAAAAATGACTGCTCTGAACCATCTGTGGAGGTGTGCAGAAACTTGTGAAGGGAATAAAGATTTGTTACGGGAAAAATGGCTTTCTATCTTGCACCACATCTCAAATATACATTCATGGGACAGTGCTGATCAGTACCACCAGTGTGCACACCCACCACTGTCAAATGCAGAGGCAAGAACAAAGAAATGGCTGAGGCTCGACTCAACAGCCCATGAAGCTCTTAAGGCAGTTGTAATGGATAGAAATCTGTTGAAAGACATCCAGCAGCTGTCTTTGTATTGCCACACAGGTAAACTGAAGGTATACCACAGTTTGTACACAAAGTACAGCTCAAAGCGACAACATTTTTCATTTAAAGGTATGGTTGCTCGCACCCAGCTTACAGCCTTGGATCATAATGCCAATGCAAGAAGGCAACAAGCAATCACAAGCATTGGTAATAATGAAGGGAAGCCCCAGTTCAAAATTGTTATCCCAAAACACACAAAAGAATGGGTAGCAAAACCTATCATGGAGAAAACTTCCCAGGACCACTCAAAACCAATGCTTGATGCAGTTGTTGCCAGAAAAATGCAAAAAAAGAACAAATGAAGTTCAAAATTAAAAAACCTGCACACACTCCCAAACAATTGCAAGCAAACCCATGCCTCCAAAGGTACAAGTAATTGCGAGCCTCACTTAAGATTCGCTTGACATTTAAATTGATTGGTTTTATATTTTTTACCCATACCTTAAAAAGCAATGACAACTAAACACTGTTTTTATAATGTTTGATAAATTACACATACTGTACAGAAAAATTCTTTTTTCTCTAACAGATTGATCAATAAAAACGAATTATATGTAAGTATATAATAAATACTTAACTTATCATTATTTTTATAGAAATACAAAAAATATTTGAAATGACAAACTAGAATGATCTATGGTTGCTTCAAACAGTAGTATATCATGAGGAGGAATTTCAAATGGGAGCAATATATAATGAAGGCTTTTTAATAAAGACTTTAGCAAAAAAACATTTGTGTTAATGTCAGTAATAATCAAGTTTTGTAATATCCAACTAAAATTTTTATGTAAGTATTATTTGTGCACTTGTTAACAAGCGACATTTTACGACGCTTTTTTCAAATAACTAATTTATATAAAATACTGTTGCACATTTTGAGGTTTTCGGAAATCTTTTTGAACTTCCAACATAAGAAACTAAAAAGGTTTACTAACCTGATTCATCAAACTTTTGGTTAAGTTCTTCAACTTCGCGACAGCAAAAGCAAGATTCGGCTGACGACATTTGCTGGCATTCACCCAAACACAACAGTTCGTGTTCCCAATTCTATGATTTTCAGAATCTTGAGGATCTTCCTCGTTTGAACTTGTTTCTTCTCTTTCTTCGCCAGGAGCAAAGCAAGGTTTGAATTGAAAAGGCTGAACTTTTGCCATTGTAATGATATTATAATAATGTATAGTTACAATAATTTTGCAATTTCTTCGGGTTTATGTGAAGAAATAGTCCCCCCACCACCTACGTCATAAAGCTCATGTTACTGCCCGCTGACACAGTTTTGACGCCTGCGTTGTCTGACCAAGATTTGTGTTGAAAATCTATCTTTTGACCTTAATTTCTTTTCAACCCAAAACAAAAATGAAAAAGAAAATTTACGATAACATTATATGAAACTTATATTTTCAAACTAATTACACTTGTTTTTTTACTTCAGTTTTTCTTTAAATAGCCATACAATTGTTTATAAACAATTCTCTCAAATACGCGTGCAACAGTAGGAATAACTGAAATAGGTCAATAGTTGTTTTTATCGCTATGCTCACCATTCTCAAAAAGAGGAGAAACTTTCGCAATTTCCAGTTCATCTGGAAAAGAACTTGTTTCAACACAAAAATTTAAAAGATTAGTCAAAGATTGATAGATATAAGGAGCAGCAATTTTTAGTAATTTGTTTGAAATCTTGTCAACTCCAGTTGCCTTACTAGTATCTACGGTAGTCAGCAATTTCAGTACTCTAGATAGCTTCACGCGACGAAGTTAAAACCTGTATTAGTTTTGGTCAAATAACTTCGAAAGGTAATACCATTAGAGGGCTCTGGAATTCTAGATGCAAGATTAATACCGACCTCAGTAAAGTGCTTTTTGAAGTGGTTGGCAATATCTTTGGGTTTGGTAACGTACTCCAAAGGTGTTGTCTTTCTTACATTAAGCTGCGTGTTTTTTTATTTCCGATTCATAATATCATTTAAAACTTTCCAGGTTCCCCTGCAATCACCTGTTTTATTCTCAATTTTGTCTTTTTGTGCATTTCAGTTCTTTGTTTAATTTGTTTTTTAACTTCTTAAAATTTTGCCAATCCTCCACTTTTTTCGTTTTCAATGCTTTCTTTTTCAGTATGTCACGGGAATGCATTTTTTTTTTTAATTTCAGAGGAAATCTTAGGTGATGGTTTATTGCGCACACGTATTGTTCTACAAGGAGCATGCTTGTCGGCAACTCTCAGAAAAATACGTTTCCATTCTAACCAAAAATCATTGACAGATGGCCACTTTTGGAGATCAAGTTTGAAATCCTCTTCTGAGGAGTTCTTAAAGCTTTTGGCTTTTATAAACTTTGGGTTACCTCTCGAAATGCCAAGTTTTCTAACTGCATAAATTAAATTGTAATCACTA
>JAOBRB020354263.1:0-10611 GCA_027575285.2 Zoanthus pulchellus | reverse complement strand
TATATGAGTGTTTTACTGTAAAAAACACCACCTTGGAACACCAGTTACATAGATATATGAGTGTTTTACTGTAAAAACACCACCTTGGAACACCAGTTACATAGATATATGAGTGTTTTACTGTAAAAAAACACCACCTTGGAACACCAGTTACATGCTTTCAATATTCTCACTAGTGTTTGAGATATCGCTGACGTCATTCCATTGTTTTTCCTTTGTTTTTTGTTTATCCTTTTTATATTTGCGAAACACTCACATCTATGTAATAAAAAGAATATCATACGTTGACTTGAACATATTGCAAAAGAGGAAAACGAGAAGAGTTAAGATTCCATTTGGTAAACACGACCGAGCCACCTCGGGCGGCTGTTCCTTTCTGGATAGTGCCGATAACAAATTTGATGTTCCATTGGTCGATGAAATACAGGGCTCCAGCTATTATGGGAATTAGTTTCGTTCTCACTCTCCACATTCTCCCCACTTCACTCTTCAATGCAGAGTAGTTGGTAATCTTCTCGGTCTCCTTTTTTGCCACTCCATGGTCTCCTGAGCTGGCCACATCAACGATGAAGCCTCAAGTTTTGACCATTTCTTTCTGCCTTTAGGGTTTTCCTGTCTCGTTCCTCTAGGTCTTCTGTGTTAGGCCTAGTAGCAGGATGTCGACTGGGGGGAGCCTAGTCTTCTACTTCTCATCTGCCGGGCGCAGAACCTTTAACAGAACATCCACTCCTCCCGTTAAAGCCGTCATCTGTTTTAATATTATTCTCCATGATTATTATTATTATTACAATACAAATAAAATAACGAGGAGATTAATAATTTTTAAACTTGTGTATATTTCGGCCTTTCTCCAAAGGCCATCAACAGCAAACGACAATGGTATAACGAATAATTAATTATGCATGTAATCTAGTTTAATTTAATTTAGTTTAAAAGACTCAAGGGAATTGGTTGGTTTTTTTCATTCAACGTTGGTTTGAAATTTTTTATAATTAGCGGCTCAAGTATTTTCCTTTTTTATAGTCTCCGAAATTAGACGCTAATACACTAGAAGTATCTTCAAGTGAATCATGTCATGGCCTGTCTCTAAACTATGCTTAAATACGGAGGAGTTTTTGTCTTTACCACTATGTTCTAGAATACGTTATACCATTGTCATTTGCTGATGATGCCCTTTGGAGAAAGGCCGAAATATTATATGCACAAGTTTAAAAATGATTAATCTTCTCGTTATTTTATTTGTATTGAAACTGTTTTCCCAAAAGAATATATTTAATATTATTACTATTTTTATTTCATGATGAGAAAGTATGGACCATGTCTCCTAGCTATATGTTGCACAGTAAAGTTGGGATGATTATGGGTTTGTAGACTGTCAGTTGTTTAGTAGACGTACATAGGCTTTCACGCTTCCACAGATATTTGCAAGCGAGAGAAATCTTTTTACCGTGAGAAAATAAACTTGATATGCTCACGTCACCGTGTAATATCCTCTATAAACAGTTGGCTGTGGCTTGACTTGAAAAACATAGTCAGCATCGTCATGTACAATGAACATTGATCAACTGAATCTATGTGAGAAGGTTTTGACAAGAAATATAACTTGCCACAATTTGAGCCTTGTTATTTATATAAAAATGTTCTTACAAAGACACGTGTAATTACCGCACGATTTTGATACAAATTTAGCGACAAGACTCTAAATTTCAGTGAAAGCTATGTTTTTGGCTAAGAAAGCAACGGATACCTTGTCCAAGAAGGACTGCAGCAACATCAGCCTTGTTTTGCATTATATTTGGATCTTTAATTTTCCCATGGGGGACATGAGAAACACAAAAATGATAAGTTGGCCACCAGGCTTGACGTGTATCCCAGCATTTCTTGAGTAAAGTTAACTCAGCCGGCTGAGGTCTCGCCTGGATAGTGGTCAGTGCATGTGCTAATTTTTTCCACGTGTATATGTCATCCTTGCAAGCAGAGTGATCCAGTTTGTTAAAAAGCACAGGTAAAACTTCTGAAAAAATCAATATCAAAATCAACTATCAAAAGACTAATAATTTCCACACTTATTACATTGAGTTACAGCAAAATGTTTGATTTATTGGAAAAACGGATTTACTATCAAACTCGTCCCATCTAAATTAGTAAATTTGTCAGTTTTCAATGTGTTAGTCCTTAAAAACACACGTATACACACATTTTCTTTCAAAAATTCTGCAAAAATATTTTGTCTTAAATATCCATATTATCTGTGTGTTTTGCCAATTCTCATAGAAATCATATTATTCTTGATGTCGCAAACTTGATTACAAATTTCGTTTATCATAAGAAATGGAATATTTTAACGATGTCAAACTGGGGTAAAAAGACTCTATAGGAACATAAAACTTTAAACATATATTGAAAGTCAGGATCCCCTAAATTAATAGCTCACAACCATTGTTGTCTTTTAGTGTCCAAATTGTTCAAAAATTAATTCGATTTACCAGTTAGGTCAGTAGTTAGTGTGGTAAAATCACTAACAAGTTCACTTGTAGGGTCAACTTGAAAAAGCGAAGCTAAAACACTGTGTAATTCTCTTTCATTTGCCTCAGTTGATTTCAGGAAATAATAAAGATACCTATGTGGAGACAAAAATATATTTAATGTTAGCAGATAACAAAACCTAAACAAGTGAAAATAATTTGCTTTGTTAGATGCAAAAAAATTTATTCCAATATGAGATACTGTGGATTGAGCATAGTGAAGAAATGTAGAGATGTAGTAGAAGAGTAACAACAAATGGGTGACCTCACAGGACTTTTTGACTTTATGTCAGACTAACAACTCCACAATTACATTAATTACAGGAGATACAGTGTTAGTGTTAAAGTTAAACTATCTAAAGTGTTAGCAGATTACCTAATTTTTTCCTTACAAAAGGTTAGTTCTGTAGCCTACCTGTATGCATTTGGATTTTCTTGATTATTATCCCTGTACTTTTTTAAGAGCTTATGAGCTTCATCTTTTCTATCATAATAAAGCAAAAGTTCCACATGTCTTAATATAAATATATCAAGAACTCCAACACAGCTGGGAATAGCAGTAAAATGTGCCAAAGCTCTCCTGCCATGAAAATCAATTTTTCTTTTTTGATTTTCAATTGCTGTGCTTTCATATGAGAAACTAGTGTGAAAAGAGGTAGTGGAAAGAAGCTTTATGTTTTTGCTTTTCCAAAGGAAGTATTCCAAAATCCCTAGATATCGAACTATTAAACTGTTACTACTGTAAGGTTTTTGACCAGAACGGCTGTTGATGAGCTCATAAGCTTCTGTTATGTCAGCCTTTTCCTTGATTAGGTAAAAAGCAAACTCAAGAAGCATTTCCTCTCTATAGGGTCGACACAATGTGAACATGCTCTTATAAAACTGAACAGTCTGAGCATGGCTGCCAGGTATTTGTTTGAGGACTTCACTTCCAGCCTGAAACATTAAAATAAAGTGTTAGAGTTGAAGTGAAGGGTAGGAAGAAGCAAGGACAACCAGAGAACACATATGGAAGATGCAAGTGGAGAAAGAGACTAAGAGTGTTGGTGTAATGTTTTTGATCTCCTTAATCGGGTTTTCAACAATAAATTATTAATAAGTGTAAGCAAAGTAAACTAAATTTTTCACAACTCAACTCCAGCAACTGCTGCTCACCGAAACCAGGCTAGACCCTAGTCTCCCACTTTCTGAGGTAAAACTACAAGTTTATGCATTTAGTCAAAATGCAAAAACTAAGCATTCAACTTCAATAAGGAAAATAATGTTCCAGCCAGTAATAAATCTTTTAAATGCTGGTCATTCTGTCTTTAATGAACCACAAAAATATTAAGTTAACGACTGCAAAGTTTCAATATCAATACACTGAAAATATCAATGTGGTTAACACAGTTCACAGTTTTTCAATCAGTCTGTCTGACACCTTGCACACTCTGCCCGACCTACAAACTGGGGTTGGCTCCCATACTGACGTTTGTGTTGAGACTCTCTGCTCCTCTCCTGCTCAAGGGTTTTCCTTGTTTTCAGTTACAGTATTGGATTTTAATTCCACACAGGAGTTAGGTGGTACCAGTGCTAGTATCAGTATCTTGATGAATGCCGAAATCCTGCAAAACCTGGGTTTCCTTTCGGGCATAAGTTTCAGTGACTGCATTGTCCATGCTGTTTTGCGCCAGATGATCAACATGGCGTTTCCATACCTACCCATCATCTATCACCACCACATATGATTTGGGTCCACTTTGTTCTGCAATGGAACCTGGCCATCATTTGCAATGCGTCCGAAGGTCTTTCACCTGAATCTGCTCTCCTGGGTAAAATTGACATTTAAGTTGAGAGTTATCTTCTGCTTCGCCTGTGAATCCATCACTTTATCTTCCACACTAGGGTTTAGAAGTGTCAAACTTGTCCAAAGTTCCTGGCCAAGGAACAAACTTGCTGGTGTTCTACCAGTTGTAGGATGTCTTGTTGAACGAAAGGTCAGTAAAAAGTTTGCAATATGTTGTTGTACAGTCAATTTACTGCCCCTTGATGACTGCATAAAATTCTTGAATGACTGGACCATGGTTATCTGGCTCGATTAGCCCCACGAGGTAATTCTAGGTAACCAGCACCTTCACTTGTGTTAATTTTTTTTATTATTAAAATATACATGTATACTATAACACACTAAAGGTTAAATAAAGTACTTGTTGCGTTCTACTAATTCGTTGCTCATCTCACTCACTCAAATATGCATGACCAGGAAATAATTGAATTCTTCACTGCAAAACTGAGGCCCATTGTCACTAACACAGTGAGCTGGTAAATCAAATTTTGCAAACAGGTTCCATAAGTTTGGGATTGTTGCAGTGGCTGTAGTGTTCCCTGGCATGAATGTGATCTCTGGCGAGTGAGAGTGTGCACCTACAACAATGAGTTAATGGCCTTCAACATTCTCAGCATAATCAATGTGAATATGGTGCCATGGCTTGCTGGGCCAAACCCATGGCATTAGTGGCACAACCTGTGGTGGATTTCTAACTACTGTAGTTGACATTTGCCACAATTTCTCACTGTCTGTTCAATTTCTAAGGCCACATTTGGCCACCAACAATAACTCTGTGCCAACTCCTTCATGCACCAATGCCAGTGTGACTTGCACGTCAGTCCTCAAACATCTGCTCTTGGTAACATGCAGGAATGATGACCTAAGCCCCCATAGTAAACAATCTTGCTCTAAGTCTTCAGACATAAATCTTTATTAAGTTGTGGCCAACTGTGTCTGACAAATTTTAAAACCTTGGAGAGTACTGGATCCACCCAAGTAGCTTGACTAATTTCTTTGTGCATGATAGGCAGTGAGTTAATCAATCTTTCCTCAACGTTATACACTAAATCTTCTCCTCTTACGATTGTCGACAACAGCAAGTAGAGTGACAGTGCATCTACCACTGCATTCTGATTTGAAGGGACATATCTGATGTTGTAGTTGAAGCCTGAATGAATAATTGCCCAGAATTGTAATCGCATTGCTGCCAATGAAGGAATTAGTGTCTTTGGACCAAAAACTCTTCGGAAAAGTTTGTGGTCAGTTACTACAGTAAATGGTCAATCATAGTGGTAAAGATGAAATCGCTTTTTAAAAGCCAAACATTATGGTAAAAACTTCCTTTTCAATCTGCCAATATTGTTTCTCATACTCATTGAGTGTCCATGAGGCATGCAATTGGGAATCATTTGCCATTAGGGTATACATGCATAATGATGCTATCCAGCATCTGACCACAGTTCTACTGGCAAGCTTGGGATGTAGTGTGCTAACACAGTATCTGACAATAGCTGAGATAGTTTGCTCTGGCTTAATTCTGGAACGCTGAATGAAAGCGATACCTTTCTGTAACTTTCAAATGAGTAAGCTTGAAATGTCTCTATAACAAAGTTGCCAGTTCAGCAAAGATTTTTTTGTTTGGCACATCTGGAAACAACAAATATTTTAAAACACATACGTTGAACTGCAACAGATGTTAATAAAATCGCCTACCATTCATCAGCATTCTCCAAGTCATCCTTTACATTGTACTGTATGCCACAAAATACTCCACAAGCCTTTTGAGGTAGCTTTCAGAGTTCTCCTTGTTGGCGTCAAATTGGTTTAAGAAAGGTCTTCCCGCCACACACCTTTTGTATTTGACCTCCTTTAACCAGGTTTTCAACAAATGAATATAAAGAAGTGTACTTATAAGCAAAGCAAATTACATTTTTCTCAATTCAACTCCAGCAAAAGCAGCACTACTGTACCTGAAACGAGGCTAGTGCCTAGTCTATGCACATACAAAACAGTTTTGGTTTTGCTCTTTCTCCACCATCTTTCTCCAAGTATCTTTCAATCTCCTTCACTTTCTTCTTCCAGGTGGTTGCCAAATAAATGATATTCTTGAGTCCTCAGTGCTCATCTGTAACATTTCTAACCCACTGCCATCATCAGTGTCTGAATAGATCTGTTGCTAATGGTGTATCAGTTACTCAGTGGAGATCAACATTTGATATAACTTATCATACAGTATGGCCAAAATATCTTCATTATTCTCCTCAAACATTGATTGTGAAATCCACTGATCTTTTTTCATCCTTTTTACTGATTTTTCAGCACTTGGCTCCATACATAATTGCTTCAATCTTTAGTTTTGTCTTTCTGCTGTATTGATTTGATGTCCAGACTCCGCTTAACTTGTTAAATGCTGATTGTGCTTTGCCAATGTGACTGCAAATATCAGCTGTACATGTACAGTAAGACTCTCTTTGTTGTCATTTTAGGACCCTATACTGTATATGGAAACCGGTTGACATCATCTAACTCTTCATCTCCTAAATTGTGATTGGTTGTATATGGTTGATTGGCTAATTCCCATAACACTTGCTAACCATTAATCTAATGTAACTTGGCTGCTAGTTTGACTCGTTTCTTGGTTTTGTGCTGCATTTATTTATGGTTGCTGAAAGGAGAGCAAGATCATCTGCAAAATCTAAATCTTCAAGCGTCTGAAACCTGCTCCAGTTTATGCCACACATTCTCCTTGTAACTTGTTACATTGTCCAGTCAATTACAAGCAAGAAAAGAAATCTTGACATTACACAGGTCTGCCTTACTCAAGACTGTATTCTAAACCACTGTGATTGTTTTCCCTCGTGCTTTGAACACTGAGCGGTTGAAACAATCATAGAATAGTTACACCACTGTGAAAATTTTCCTAGGGCTTCTGTAGTTTGCCATTACATTCAATTTAATAATAAATATATAAATTATACACCGTATAAAGAAAGAATACTTACAAAATGGCATTAATGCCATTATATTTCACAAGTGTTCGTGGTGAACACTATCAAAAGCTTTTCTGAGATCTACAAAGATGATAAATAATGTCAAGTTCCATTCTATGCATTGCTCAATGACGTTCCAAAGTATGAATATCTGATGATCAATGCTGCTCCTTCCTCTTTTATAGCCTGCTTGTTCTTTTCTGAGTTTTCTGTCTACCTCATTATTTATCTTCTTAATGATGCTTCTGCAAAATAGTTTGCTTGGTACCGATAATTATATAATTCCTCTCGAATTATCACATACATGTAATTCTAAGTTTCATTTCTTTGGTAGTTTGACTATGATTCCTTTTAGCCAATTGCTGGATATGTCTTCATACATGTACATCCATATTTTTGTGAAAATTTTGGTACAGGGTCTAAGAACTTCAGCTTGGGTAATATTACATCCTGGTCTTTTTCCATTTTTGAGTTATTCTTTATACTACTGACGAATTTGCTGATTAATGGTGAGGTCAGTATTAAAATATCTAGCTCTTCTGATTGAATTTGCTCTACAGCCTCAGCCGCACCATTCATATTCTTGAAACACTTCCTCAAAATGTTCCTTCCATCTTTCTCTTTGTCCTGATTTGGTAGTAATTTTCCTGCCATCTTTAGATTTTAAAGGTATTTCTTTCCTTGTATGAGTATTTGCAATCTTCTTTGTCAGGGAATGCAATGTGCCTAGAGTTCTTTCTAGTTTGTTGCTTCTTCTATAGTTTCTCTTATCTGTTCTCAAGCTATAATTAACCTCTATAGTACATATTTAGCTGTATGTTCTTTCTTCCATATATTCTGCAAACATTCAGGTATAGCTATATTCAAATGAAATTCTCTCTTTTTCAATATTGCCAAGATTCCCGCATGATTTTTGACATCAGGGGTATCTTTTCTCAGCTCACACTAAAAGTGCAACCTCTATAGTACATCCTTAGCTGTATGTTCTTTCTTCCATATATTCTGCAAAACATTCAGGTATAGCTACGTATATTCAAATGAAATTCTCTCTTTTTCAATATTGCCAAGATTCCCGCATGATTTCTGACATCAGGGGCATCTTTTCTCAGCTCACACTAAAAGTGCAATAGTACAGCACCCTAGGCTTCACTTGCCCATTTTGTAAAATGTTCTCAAAACTAATTATACATATTCAATAGATCGATCTAAAATCAGGTTTACCTGAGAGTAAAAGCCTGTGAAGCTTACAAGTAACATAGAACAGAGAAAAGAGTGAATTCAAAACAACACAGAGATACTGAAGAATATACATTAATTAACATACTGTAATAGTCACCAAATAAAGAAAATGCCTCACAGGTTCTTATACACCAAAATGAGCTCTTAAACAATTCTATATCTTTTTTTCAAATTTCAAAATATGTCCTTCAGCACATAAAAACTTAAAAAAATATGTTGATTTTAGGTTACCTTTAAATTAACTGGTAGGCTAGTTTTTAATGTCAAGAGCAGCTACGGGTACAGTACTTGCTACACGATGATTTTAGCATGTTGTTGACATGGAACCTAAAATAATTATAGTAAGCCTCTGAATTATCATTTATAATGGTTTTACTAACCCTCCAAAGAAGCTCTGGAGCTCTCTTACAAGTTCCACAAATTGCTATGAGACAATGAACAGCCATATGAAACCTGTGAGTTAGCAGACAGTCCAAAAGGATTCTTGTCAGCTGTGACAGATGCAAAAGCCTGAGTGACCAGTACTTTCCTAAATGAAATAAAATGAGCTAGGATTTAATAAAAATCAGTACCATTAAAAAAAATTCAATCATTTTTAGAGCTGTTTTTTTTTTAAACTGGTACATGCAGTACTTAAAAGAAAAAACTATGTAATGCATTAAACTAGTGTGAACTATATATTAGGTGTTTCTAAAAAACAATTTAGTGATGAATGCGTAAATTATACATCATTAAAAGAATGCATACTTATGTCGGAAACATCAGTATTTTTTCTTTTATATGGTGTATAATTTACATATTTATCACATACAATATTTACAGTACATATTCTTGCATGTACTGTAATTTCACTGTGTGTATTTCTGATATTATTAGAGGATTTACTAAACATGGATTATTATAAGTCCTTTACAAACCCAGGAGACCAGTGAAAGTGGCACTTATTATCTCCAAATTTTGAGTGTCTGATGAGAGTGTTTGACTCTATAGTTGGATGGTACACTAATCCATTGCAGGTTAGCCAACAGCAGATAGTGGTAGTCTTTACTATAGAACTAAGGTCTGGGTAAGGGATAGTTTACATTAATTATTAAACAATATTCAGGCCAATTGGGGCATAGGTCAAAACCTTTTAAATACCCCCAGGATTGATTTATGGAAATTTTTTCTATTCTGCTACTGTACCTTTGGGAACTACCGAAGTATTATGAGAATAACTTTTGAAATGCCCACCTTTTACGGTAATCAGAAATTGATGTTAGCACTAAAGAAGCGAACAAAAGACAAACAAAG
This sequence comes from Zoanthus pulchellus, assembly GCA_027575285.2. Classification (NCBI taxonomy): domain Eukaryota; kingdom Metazoa; phylum Cnidaria; class Anthozoa; order Zoantharia; family Zoanthidae; genus Zoanthus; species Zoanthus pulchellus. The sequence goes on along the minus strand of JAOBRB020354263.1, from coordinate 757 downwards.
TAATTGTTAACTTGAGATTTTATTAATTTGTCTTGTGTCAATGCGAACGTTTCGTAATTATTCTAATCATGATTGCAAGTTGAAATTGCATACTCGTTGTTCAACAGCAAAACATTGTGAGGGGATAATGCTGAGCTAGGCTTGTTTTTGCTGAACAGTTTAGAAAACCTTTCAATTTAAAACTCCAAGCACAGAATTTTAAATTTGCTTGTGGTTTCACCCATTTTCTGTTTGCAACTTTTTGACCTCTCTTTTGATTGTTTCACAAGCTGCCACTTGGGTAAAGCCATGTGCAATAAACATAAAATTTCTGACATTAAAAAAACTATCCTAAAATACACATATATAATGAATGTTAATGCAAAGAACCAAAGCTACTTAAATGATTAATTTTCCAAATAGCAACAAACAAACATTTGTAACACTCTTTCATGAAAGTCTTTTCTTAATTTGTGAATAACATTTTTTTTGTTTTTGCATGCTTATGATTGATTAAGTTGATTCTAAGAAAATGGATTACCAAGAATGCAAAGTAATTAGTGTTGTGATGTATTCCCAAGAGACAGAGGAGCAGGGTTTTCATTAATAATTTTTGTAACAGGCTCACATGGGAAAGTAACAGGCCCATAACCCCGAAGGGGTTATCTGCCTTCGCGAAGGGGTACGGGAGGGTGGACCCTCAGTGCTCGACCTTAACTTTTAAACTTACTAGTCCTTGGGCTAGTAAGGCTTGAAATTTACTAGCCAACAGGCATCC
>JAOBRB020354152.1:0-10612 GCA_027575285.2 Zoanthus pulchellus | reverse complement strand
TAGAGAAAGCCAAATAATCGTTTTCATACAAAAAATTGTTCAAAATGGCAAAACCTCCCAGTAGTCAGAGGGTTAAGGAGTAATTTGTCACCCATTATATTAGTAAACAAACTACTCACTTCCCTGTAACTAGCCCTTAAATTTATCGATCATAGTCATGTGGTCGATTTTAACCAATTGCACGGGTGGATTTTTCCAGTGAACGACTAGTGAAATTCGCGTAAATATTTACAATACGTGAGGGAAAATTTCGTAAAAGATTGGAAAAACCATAAAAAGCTATTTATTTAAGTCGTGGGATTAAAAGAATTATTGTCCGCTTGATCAGTTCTTGCTTTGTGTTAGTTTAATAGTTTTGATGACCACAAAATTGGACGGGAAACTAATTCATTGCAGATTTGACTCTCCTTGGACGAGACACTAATTAAACTAAACGTTGGGGGCGTTCTGCGTCACGAAACAGCTATTCCACGGCTACGCTATCATTCAGACTCACTCAATTTTGAAATAGTTTCAGTACGGGTTTAGTCCTTCTGTCCCGCGAGGCCATAGTGTCCCGATTAGTGGCTGTGTTGTTACAAGTACACATGTGCAACACGGTTATATTTCATATTCCGGCCACATCCCACAAGCGTTCTTACTCTTCTACTTTAGTATTTTGTATCGGAAAATTAACCGAACTTGTTTGTTAGCTGTATACCGCGCTATAAAAAGCCCAGTATGGCCAAAATTGCTGTCTATCGTTGCTAACATTAAGGCTCGTTATATTTTGAGAGCGCTTAACCTTTGCTATATGGGCTCAATCCCTGTAGAAGGCCTTAATGTAATAAATGTGCCTAAATGTAATAAAGTCCTAAATGTAAAAAAATTTGGGCCTAAATGTATTTATGTCCTAAATGTAATAAAATTTATTTCTACATATAAAAATCCGAGTTTTCGTCTGAACGCTATACTGCTGTTGTTTTGATAAGGGAGCCAATATATCATTCTCTCATCTCATTCGCATTTACATTGCATTAATTACTTTCTGTCGTAGACTGCGGGCTGTCTTTCTTTTCCTCATATAAATCAGTCAAATTTAGGAGTTCGAGCGGCAAATTAAAAGCAAGAACCGCTTAATAACTACTGACTCGTATTGTGGGTCTGGAGAAGAGCAAAGAAAGAGATTCACTGCATGGTCTCAGTCAAATCGAACACACTAGCCGGATGTACCAATTATCAATAACATCTCCACCTATTTGCTCACAATATAAACACCATTGGTGTTTTTCCGTTAAAATCTTTTTGAAGCCAAAGGATAGTGTTCTAAATAAAAATAACATTCTCCAAGACTTTCCGAATATATATGTATTTCTAAGAGCTACGAATGAACACCATTAAAATCGTGAAAAATGAAGGGAAAAAAGGTGGGACTTTGTTCAAACTCCAGCGGGGAAAGAAATTGAAACGTCAAGAATTTCTAAATCGATTATTGTTTGCAGCTTTGACTTAATATGCGTAAAAGAAAAAAACTGCTCTCAGTCAATCTCTTGCAATCATTAATATTCATATGACAGAAGACTGCAAAAGATATTTCACTTCAGTCGACCAATTAGACAGCAGAACTTTGTCTACATAATCAAAATATACCAATCAAAAAGAAAGAACACGAGACGTCACAATTCGAGTCGTAAACCTGAGGCTTCACACAGGAACTAAAAATCTTACTAAAAGGGTCTGTCTGTCTTATTAACTCAAGCAGTGGGTTCCAAACCTCATTAAGTCCACAAAGCGGGTTACAGTTCTGCCGAAGCCCTGGCAATCAGTGTAAAAAAGAGTAATGCAGACATCATTGTATTGGGCTGGCTATATCGCCATCCAGGGGAAAAATTCCGATAAAAAAACATAGAGTCATTTTAAGTGATTTCATGGCTTAGAGGATTGATAAAACGCTAGTCTTCTCCGGCGCTAATAATGCAGTTATTGAATGCTAGTAACGTCCAAACAGACAGTGTGACAAATGGTGTGACAACTCACGTGATTTAATGATATTTTAAACAACAATAAATTAAGAGGAAAATTAGGGTTTTTACATCTAAAACATATCGATTTTGACCACAAAAAACGCCTTTTGGTTTTCCTTGAGCTCCCCTGTCATTATAATTAACTAATTCCTTAACTTTATTTTCTATAAAACATTGTGTAAAAACTTATGGCAAAAAATGAATGAATGAATGAAAGAAATGAATGAATGAATGATGAATGAATGAATGAATGAAAGAAATGAATGAATGACTGAATGAATGAAATGAATGCTTCTCGTTTCCTCGCGAATGAAAGAAAAAAAAAACATCTTCCATGCAGGTATAATTTTTTTTTATAAGACTTAATCATGCCAAAAATAACGTACGTTAATCAAACTTGTGATTCTGGCTAATAAAACAACTTTTGTCATAGTCTAATGTCCAAATTCAGCTACTGAATAAATAAAATATTGCGTAACTATCAATTGTTTCTTAAGATAGTGAAAACTGTTTCCCTGTGTTTGTTTTTTGTGCCCTTCAATCCAAATATACTTTCAATTATTTATGATAAAAACGTTCTCGAATCTGCTCTCGCCTCTTAGTCAAACATATGTTTTGACCAAAGCTCAAATACTCTCTTATTAGCAAACCAAAAGTTAAAAGAATGCCAATAAGTGATTTAAAATTCTATAACTATCTTTTAAGGTGTTTCCTAGACAACCAAATTGTATCTGTAACAATATAGTTGTTTTTATAAGTTTCTATAATTCAATCCATAAAAGATCTCTCAAAAATTAGAAAAGAATCGGAAATGGTAAATTCTTAAACAAGAAATAATGTAAAATTCTTTTAACTTGATATAATCAAGTGATAATTTCTAAGAGTATACATATAATTGTATGTTTAATATGTCCGTTGTTTAATTGTATTTTTTTAATATTATACTCAAATTAAATACAACGAAACACAAAGCTAATACTATTAAACAGTTATTGGTCATTGAACATAAATGAATAGAAAGCTTTGTGCGAATTATTCCTAAAAAAGAAATATCAGATAGATAAAAGCTTCTACGGAGCAAAATCCTTGGAAAGGATAAAAGTGAAACTGTAGCCATTAAAACGGGCGTCTCAAATGCCAATTTGTTCCAACAACAGTTTTGTATAGATAGGGCTCTTAAATGTTAATTGCAAAATGAATACCATAAGTACGAGATTCGTTGTTGGGCAATTTACTTACACGGAATTGGTTTTGGTTCAGTGTTGATCTAACCCAACTATATAGCTTCATTTTTAGCTTCAAAGACGTTTGAAAGCCTGATTTTGGTGGTTAACCGGGCAATGTAAAAGGTAAGGTGAATTTAACAAACCAACCAACCAGTATTTTAACAGAAACCAACTTAAAACTATTTTCTAATACTTTACTGCATTGTATAATATACGTTTGATTTTAGAGGAGTTTCTTTATCATATATCTTTCACAGGAATATTTAAAAAAATTGCTGTGAAAAACGATTACAAATATTTCTAGCATGTAACTACATACCTTAACTATGGCGTTTGTGGTAAATATATATATATATATCATTGGATGCATACATATATAAATTGTTTAAATTATCAAATTATCAAAATATGTGTTACAAAATTATTGTTTCATTTTCTTCTGCTAACAGTATTTTTATTTCATTTTTGCTATTGCGTTTTAATCAATCAGATAGTAAGGCTATCAAGGATAATTCACTGTGTTCTGTATATCAGTTCTGTTATCAAATCGTCTACGTTTCAACAACAAATGCATAAAAATCAAGTCTGATTATAAACTTGATTTTACAATGCGATCGTTTGACAATATTTACTTTAATAAGATTTTTTTGACAATCATTTTGCAAAAATAAATTCTTTTATGTAATAGAAAAAAATATTAGTTGTAGTTTTGGCTACTGTTCAAAAAAAGTTTGCTTATTTCAATATCTTCGTCACGTTTTTATGCAAGAGCCAAGAAAAACCAAAATTCGTATGCGTTCCTTTAATTCTTATCTATCGCAATCAGTGGCGAACAAATTTTATTTTAATTTGATACTATGCTATATTCAAGAAACGCATTGTCAGTTGAATTTGTGTTTTGAGAAGAAGGATACAACTTAATTGGGGAAAATTGTATCTACGTTTGCCAGGTAGGATGATCACTCTTTTCCTTGAGGAGTAAAATCAGTTCTTATATACGTGTATCTTCAAGGAGTTCCAAGAAAACGTAACTGAGATGAAATTAAAAAAAGACAATTTTGTGACTGTATGCAGAATATTTATACGCAGCTTTGCTGTGAGTTTCAAATATGTTATACTAACAGTTTCTCGACGTTCAATGGTTCACAATTAGAGTAAAATATTTTACTTTGTTTAGCTTGGTAAATCCGACTAGCAGAAATACTTTTTAAAAGCTTTATACACACCCAACAGCTCTTAAGCTTGAAGCATCAACTTGACTCATCGACAGGCGGAATGCATGCATGCAATTGTTTTAAGTGATACTCAAAGTTTGTCACTAACTAAACTTTAATTTTATGTATATTTAGCTGACAGCCCTACACAAATTTTTCATAAAAACAAGTTTAACACAAAAACATGCAAAGAGGCTCAGATTAGTCGAAAATTAAGAACATTTTAAGACTAACTAGTTCAGACTGAAGCTGAAAAAAGTGAGAATGTTTCTAGTTGAAAGTTTACGTTCACAAGTGTGCACAGTCATAAAAACACAGAAGCACTGTTTCTTATTTTCTAATTTTACTGCTTTATTCTATAATCACGTGATGAGGTAATACAAATAGCGCCTCAAACGACCAGCGCTGCTTTTCAACTGACGTCTTGTCTTTGTTTCGATTTCATTTATTATCGTATGCCGCTCACAAAAATAAAAACAAATTCAGCAATTAAGCCTGAAGAAGCAAAAATAAAATAAAATAAAAAACAATGAGCCACTGCAAAATTTTTTGTTCTTATCATAAAAAGTGGATAAAGCAATTAAGAAGTGGTACTGATTTCAATGACGAACATTAGTCGATGTCTATCTTATAAGTTTCTAGTTAAATCGCTAAACTTCTTTCTTTTACTTGGCCCTTTTGAGCTTCGCTATTTTACAAAATAGGTTCTCATAAAAAAACGCTTATCTTGGCTATTTTTCATGCCAAACAAGTAATTAGTAATTAAAATTTTTGAAATAATAAAAACTTAATTTAATTTAGACACAAATATCTTAATGATTGCAATCTTGTAATGTATATGTGGAACAAATAAGTGCATGATATACCGAAAAAAAATTTCTTGTTTTTTGCTTTATTCACTAGTGATCCAATTTACTGACCATAGCGGCATAGACTTTAATATCAAAATATCTTTGATTACATTTTTACTTCTAGTTGCATGCGAAAACCTTGAAATTCCTAACTATATAAGGACTTGATATGAGAAATGACCAATGAAAGATTTATGCAAAAGTTTTCAGTAATCCTAAGAAACGATACAGTGTGTAGGTTGTCTGGCTTGCATGGTAACTGAATTTAAAAACGGTTGACATACAGCCATGCAGAAAGGATACGATGCGGCAGATAGGATACGATGCATGAGCCAAAAAATGGTAGAAATAAACAACACTAACTTGAATAAATTTAAGTTGCACGCAATATATTTTTCTTAGTCTCGGATTCTTCTATTAGCAATACACTCTTTTCTTTTTTAAGAACGTCAAATTTTTCGACTGAGGCTGAACGTTCTTAAATATTTTCGGTATATCAGCCTCAAATGTTCTTAAGCATGTTCTTAAAATATCTTTACTGATTTTAGACAATATGAATAATACAATTTGAAAATATATATAATACTACAATTTGGTAAATGAAAAACCTGTGAAGTAAAATTGCTATCTGAAAGCTTTAGTCAAGAAGCCCAAGAAAATTTCTTAATGGCACTGCGTGAATTATATATTTCATCATAAATAAATATTCTTCACCTTTGCAACCTCGGCATGTTCTTAAATTTGTTGCGATTTTCAGCCTCGTGTTATAAAAAAAAAAAGAGTGTATGTTACTGAAAATCAGAATTTTTAAAAAAGTTACTGATAACATTTAGCAGAAGAAAAGAATAAATCTTATGTTGTGCAAAAATATTTTCTAATACAACTGAACATCTAGAAAAATGAATATTTACAGAAAGTAAAACTTAAATTTTACATTTTTAAATATATTTTTGATCCGCATTTCTTGCTGTGAACTGATTAAATTATGGTGTTTGTTCTTGTTCTGCTGGAGCTACAAAAAAGTTTGAAATACCACCTCGGTCTCGAAAAGAAAAAGTAAATCAGGCCCGTAGCCAGGATACTTTGAGGGGGGTTTCTGGGCGTGGGGTCCAGGGGCCCGCCTAAGGACCCCCGGTGGGGTCAAGGGGCGAAGCGATTGATCAAATTGCCTAGACAACAAGCCTTAATAATATTCATTACTCATGAGGCTACAGACACGTCGTACGACCAGGAAACGGCGCGAACGCTAGTAATAAACAGTGCAAAAATACCGCGCAAGTCTGTAAGAAATTACAATAAGTTTGATTTGCTAAGGGGTTTGCTGGCAAAACGGGGGTTTCGCCCGAATCACCAAACCCCCCCCCCCCTGGCTACGGGCCTGTAAACGTGTTAAGCTTTAACTTGGATTAAATAGATTCTATCATCTGGTTCAAAAGTAAAAAGATAACGATTACTATGCAAATCATTCTGGTCTTTAATTAAATCAAATGGTTCATAATTTAGAATGAAGAAAAAATGTTTCTACTCTTTATGGTCAATGTTTTAGTTTCATCAGCTGGCTTTCAACAATTGATTAGGAAAAATATCACTCATTTCTATCCTTTAAACTACGAAACAAGATAGTAACTTTAATGAAATACAAGGTTTCAATAATTGCCTAAAAATGTTATTGAGTCCCCGGGAGGGTTTCATTTGCAGAACGCTGAATACAGAATACTTAGGTCAGCGGAAAACGTATATCGCCGACTTTACTATAATCGCAGCCATAAAACTGTACACGTCGAGTAATTTTAGCGTTAGTGTAAGGCTTATAGTTAGATGTAAGGTTAGAGGTTTGTAGTTAGCTATAGGGTTAGGATTAGAGTTTATTTTTTCATGGACGTACTTCCGCTGACCTAGTAAACTGTACTTGAGTTCTGCATTCAGCAAGGCACCCGCCGTTGATTAGTATCAGTAACTAGCTTTTTTTATAACCAGTAAATTTTACTGAGGCTAAGCGCTCTTAATTCTTTGCGTGTTTCAGCCTCAATTTGTTCTTAATTTGTTCTGAGACCAGTTTAAAATGATGAAAAATATCAACACAAATTGACAAGGCATCAAACTGAACAGTGCCGCTGATCTTCTGACGAACGTAAACTACAAGATTCAGCAAAGCTTTAATTAGAAACATTTTCAATTTTTGTCAGCCTCAAACTGAGCTTGTTCTTAAATTGTTCTTAGTTTCCGGCCAATCTGAACCTCATTGTTCTTATAAAGTTGTTCTCATAAAGAAGCGTTTAGTTCTGATGCTTTGAACAATCATGGGGGGGGGGGGGTACTTGCCCACTTTAAGGAATGCAAAAGAAAAACTTTTTTAAATAAACATTTAGACGGGACTAGAAAGCGTACTATTACTGGTGCAGATGACAATAGCTTCTTGGCATCAATCCGGCTCGACAAGTAAAATGAATTTTAGCAATACTTAACTTTTTGAGGCAACCGAGAATATTTTTAACTGAGTTCAATTTCTTCCCAATCAAATAAGGACTACTTTTACCTGCAATGGAACCGAGTGGCATAAAGAAACTGCGGAGATCAGCGTCTTATCCACTGTTCAATATCAAGACCGAGTACCTTCAAGATACAAGAAGTGAAAAAGAAGACAAATATGACTGCATTTCTCCGCTTGATGAATTAAGAAATAAAAAACGAAACAATTTAAAGCGCTATCGCCGATTTGCATTAGTAGTTTCAGTTGCCTCAATATACATAACACTAATGCTGTCCATTTCCGGATTTATTGTGTCCTTCTCCTCTCAAAGTGCAGGTGAATTTGCTTTCGCTGCAGACACTATTTTAGGATCAATGTCTTCGGCTATGATTGTTTGGCGCTTTTATAACAGTAAGGAACAACTCAACTCTGAAAAAGACAGGAAAGCTTGTTTTTTTATCAGTTTGTGTTTTATTGCCACGGCAATTGTCATGCTTGGAGAAACCATTGTCAACTTGGTGGAAGGGAAGAAAGCGAGAAACCTAGACCCCATATTGGAGATATCGTTCATTGGTTTTGTCTGCTTTACTTCCCTGTTCATCTTGAAATATTGGATTGCAGAGAAAATGGGTAACACTGCCATAAAAGCCGACTCGTATGACTCCGCGGCTGGTGGGGCTAACTCATTAGGTTTGGTGGTTAGCACCTACGTGTACAAGATAAATCCACAGGTTTGGTTTTTAGATGATTGTGTTGCTCTGTTGATTACCGCTGCGACTCTATTTTACGGTGTCAAGCTTAATTACGAAGTGACTTGTGCCAGGAAGCAGAAATACTCCGACATTAATGACAATCTGGGTGTAAATTTAACAGTTTTTGGATATTTAAAAGTTAAAGTTGATCTCTTAAAGAAGCGTATAGTTGAAGGAAAAATTTAGAAATGGAGATTAATCGTGCCGGCAATTTCGTAAGGCACAAAGCTGACCTTAAATTGACCGTCAACCCTTGGTGACAGCAAAAAAAGAATGGTCCGTACACAAAGGGGTAGGGAAGGATGGGGGGGGGGTGGTGTGCAGGGTGCGGGATGCGCACGCACTACTCCTCCCCACCCCCCTCCACAACGACCATTAAGGTCCACAAAGTCAACTCGATAAAACACGACGCATACTGGTGAACTTGCAGTGCGCATTTGTTATTGGTAACAAGTTGGATCGACATTTCCTAGTGTACGGGGAACTTTTACGATGATTTTGTCCTTCGTGACAGATAAATCAAATATCAAACAAGTTTGATATTTTTTGTCACGAACGACAAGAAATCCTCGTGCGGTAAGCAAAAGCAAGTTGCACTATGAACAGAAAATAGTACGCATGCGTGCTATTAACAAACAACATTCATGCAGGATTATAATTGTGAACTTAAAATAACTTCCTTTCAAGTCTGAAATTTATGCACTTCTTCCATGATTTCAGTTTGTAAACTTTTCTACATCTACAACTCGTCGTGGCTCTTCTGGTCTTGACCTCCGTCTCAGTTTATCTGCTCGTACTTCCACTTTTCGTGACTTCTTTTGGAACTCCCTTCCCATTGATATCCGTTCCTCCTGTTCTACATCTGCATTTAAGCTTCGACTTAAGCGGCTCTTTACTGATAGTCTTGGAAAATATCCGTTCGTGACGTATACTTTGTCCTTTATGTCGTCGCTCTAATCTGCTCTCTCCTTGCACTTGCTAACAATTGTTGGCGTGCCTGTAGTTTTCGCTTTAGTATAGTTCAATTTTAGTTTACGTGTATATTTTGTATAGTTATAATATTTCTTTAGTCTAATTAATGATCTTTTTTATCTGTAGTGTTTCGCTAAACCATAATTTTCTGCCATTGCTGCTCTAACCATTGGAGTAAGATAAGTAAATAACTAAATAAATGAATGAATAAATGAATGATTAAGTAATTAAATGATTCAGCTCTGTTTTAAATGTTTTTAAAAATTCTAAAACATCTTGCGTTAACATTTTTGAGCGCCATTCTTTTCCATAAGTGGCGTTGGGTTGCCATCAAACGCCTTTCTTGTGAAAGAAACAGTAATAGTTCATCACGACATGAGATATAGTTTTCATAAAACAAATTTGTCATGTTCGCACACTGGGAAATTTGGTCGATCCAACTTGTTACGAATACTGAACAAGTACGCGCTGCAACTTCACCAGTGTGCGAATAGCTTAATTAAACAAACGAATATAAAATATAGTTTACGATGAAAAATTATCATCAAAGTATATTCAGAAGCACTTAATTTATTTTAATTTATTGTTAAGATTGTTTTAAAGGATAATAAGGCCCTGATTACATTATTTTTATTTTATTTATTTTATTTAATAATTCACCCGAAGGTGGGTATAAATACAATAGGACTCAAAATCCCCTCCAAGATATTTATACTCATTAATCACCATAAAATATTTGATTTAACCTAAAAAAATAATAAGATTTTAGCTTAGTTTTAAAACAAGACAACATAGAACGGGCTTGCCCGGTTGAGCGGGCTGAGTTTTTCTAACAAGATCCGGGCTGTCCCAATGAAATCTGTCAAAATTTGGGTAACGAATACATGCAATACCGGGCCAGCCTGTCTCATATAATCAGGGCCTAAGAATCTAAAGTTTGCAGGTAAGCGTAACTTTGTAATTGATATGCTGTCTTTAAATATGAATCAAATGTTGTGATAAAATGACGTCATGTCTTGGGATGTGGTCCCAAATGCTTTTGATCGCACCACAGGAAGCCCAGGCTCTAACTGAGTCTAAGTGAAGGGTTTATAATATAAAGCTTTGTATGGGAGTTTAGACTC
>JAOBRB020353931.1:0-10614 GCA_027575285.2 Zoanthus pulchellus | reverse complement strand
AAAAGTAGAATCCGTATATTTGACATATTAAACTACAAGAAACAGTAAAAAACATTTTTATATCATATGCACTTTAATTCCATAGCAGAAGATTTGGCAACCATGGCCGCTGTTTATCATTCATACGTCAAGATTTAACCTTCTGCATGTGCTATAGCAAAGCTTACAGCACCTTTTTCGTACACAGTTTAGATTCTGAGTGAATGTGGCTGGAAATTGAATTCCAATCTACCCTTCATTAAGTTAAAAAATATCCCTGACGAAAGGCTATCTTTTTATAGAAAAACTGAATGTAACGGATGTTAAGCTGGCACGAGTTAATTGCTTTGATTGGACAGATGTTTGTCAGAAGGAAAGCATCTTGGTCTACCCAACTGTTAAGATTTACAGGTCAGTTTTTAAAGGAAATCATTGTTTACTCTAAAAAAGGTGATACACACGATCTTTCTGTCATACACACGAGATATCGTTACTTAAATGTGCAATCTGCTCTGAAGCTAAGTATAGGAATCGTACTCACTTTTGTTGCTCGATCTAATGACCAGGTACTCGCAGGTCATTAAAAATTATTTAAAATCTTTATTGTTTTTAACCGCAAATTTAAAGCCTTTAAAAGTCCTTAGATGTACAAGAACTTTTGCAAAATCCTTAAGGATATCAAACGTATAATATGTAATGCGAATAAAAGTCTTTTTTTTACAGCCAAATCTTGATGCAACATATTCCCTGGGCCTCATCACAATTTTTTTTGGAGTTCGGTTATAAGATTTACATATATTTATGAAGGTGTAATATTGTTTATCTTGAAAAGTGTTTAAAGGCATTGTTATATGTTATTTAACAATTAGACTACGAGCCCGAGTTTTCTACGAGCAAATAGTCAACGACGCGCAGCCGAGTTTACTATTGCTCGTGGAAAACAAGGGCGAGTAGTCTAATTGTTTTAGTATAAAATTTCAATGTTCTCATTGCATAAAAATGTGGACTAACGTTTAGGGAAAAATGTTTTATTGTGTTTACAAAGATTTCAAACACTGTGCGCGATGTGCACTGAGGAGTGAAACAAATCTTTCTTACGGATACACAAGTAAAACTTTTATTTTACCATTAATATTTTTCATTCCATATTTTATCGCTATTTTCGTTTTTTCTGGAACTGCTCTTTCAATTTAATATTCAATTTCTTGTTCCGAAAATTGTTGCAAGCCATTATTTCTTTTTTTTCTCAAAGTGATTCTTGTCAGTCATGTACATGAAGCTTCGTGCACGTGATTGGTCAAAATTGATAGAAGAATGATTTTCAGTGGCTATTCACAACTGTTTTCTATCAGCAGATAGAAAACAGTGAAAGAGCCAATCAAATTCACAGATTCACATTAGAACACTGTCAGTAAATTTATACTTTAATCAAAAATATTCAGCATATTTTATTAAATAGTCCAAAAAACTGGGTGACCCTACTTTAGCTCCCACTATATAATATGAAAGTTTTCTTTAACTGGCTTGGTTACTGACTATTACTGACAGTGAATATCATCCATTACATTTAAAATCATGTGTAATACGTTCAAGCAAAGTTGTGTGATAATTATTAATTTATACATTGCGATTTTTTCAACTTTTTCACACATGTTACATGTAATTCTAAGCCAGTGCATGATTCCACATTATATCACATCTCTCTCACAGATCAAAATGTTAACTGTATGATGATACTATATTTGATTAATTGTGAAATGTTCATCATTTACAACTGTGACAAATGTGTATTTTTTCTGTAGGGATGAAGCTAAACTCTATGCCATGAAACATCCAGGTTTATTTTATGCAGCATTGTAAGTTTGTGATCTAAAAAAGTGGAAATAATTGTGATTTATAAAATATATTATTGTAACATATATATATATGTACATAATACTGAAATAATCAAAAACATTTACACTTACATGTTTGCACTTCCCTTCAAATGATGTATTGGGTGACAATATGTTTTTCTGTTAAATCTAAACAGGGCTGTGACATTTGTTTTAATGATAGCCATGGTTTGTTTTGAATCAGCAAGGTAAGCTGAATTAAAAGAATGTTCACTGCTAAACAGTGTAATAGCATTAAAATTGTGAAACAACTAATCCTAAACCTATAATAAGGGTTAGGATTAGGGTTAGGGACTAGATTCAGATTACTGTACCAGCTGTTTTGCTCCTGTTTCACTGTTTAGCAGCGCCTTTGAAAACTAGCTACAGTTTATAAACTAGCTTACAGTAGTTGGAGTTTGTTTGGCATTTGGATTAATTTTAACTTTTTATATATTGATTTGTACACAGAATGTTTTTAATTAAGTCTTACACTTTGCTTTACAGTAATTGTTAATAATTTAAAAGTTAATTCATACAATATGTACAAAGGAAAATGTTTTGTTGGTTATATATTAAATGTATCAGTAAATCATTTTTTATAAGTAGATTTAAGAAATGTAGTCATTCTTCTTGGCATAATAATTTAGCATCTTTGATCTTAACTAGTGTGAGTTAAAGGCTTACTTGTGATATAAATTTTTAATTATTTTTTTTAATTACTAAGTACATTCAATAATTTAGTGGACTTTAAAAGTGACAGATATAAGTACCAAAACAGGTGAGCATGCAAAAAGATGGAAAAGTTGGCACTGATGATTTAATTCATGACACATTAAAGTTCAATCAAGATTGATTTCTCTTTGGACTTCATAGTAATAAGACAATCGATATGTAAATCAGCATGATGGTGCATGACGTCCCCTTGACATTTTTGCACATTGTTTATGATAAAATATTGAATTTGCACACATACTATGTATTTAATTATCACTTTGGTGATGGCTGAAGTTTAACACTGAATTGATGATGGTTTATCACAGTAATAATACGATTGATATGTAAATAAGCATGATGGCGCATGACGTCCCCTTGACATTTTTGCACATTGTTGATGATATAATATTGAATTTGCACACATACTATGTATTTAATTATCACTCTGATGATGGCTTAAGTTTATCACTGTATTGATGATGGTTGTTAGTAACATCATTTTCAATCAAGGTGATGTGCAGCAGTGTTTTGGTGGGAGATTAGAAATCCAGTACATAAATTATATATATATATATTTAATAAGCAACCTTTGTTTACTGGAAAAAATTAATCTGCGTGTGCAATTGGTCAAAATCACATGACCTTTATCAATGTCACAAATCAGAGAACAGACCACACACACCGTTCATTATCAACAATATACCATGCTCTTTTCGATTGCTTGCAAATACCAAGGTACAAAGGTTTCCGACAACAGAAAAAGATGAATAAAGTTGCCCGTTATCAGAGTATGCATGCACTCAAGTTATTTAATTTGGTGGGCTTTTGAGCACACAACCAACAGTTTTCCTGCCTTTTAGTTTTATATAGGTTTGCCGAGTTTGGATTTCTTGTGTATGTATGTATCTGGAAAACAGGTGCAGGAATAAGAGAAAGAAAGTATTATCAGCAGTGTGTGTGTACACAGGCCCAAAGCTAGGGTATTTCAAGGAGGGTTCATATCCATTTGTCTGACGAAAAACGTTTAATGTAGGGTAGGAGTAGGGAAGAAAAAGCGCTTTTAATCTAACGTTAGTTTGGATCACTCTAGTATTGTAAGTCCCTTAATTCCCTACAATACAGAAAGCTAGTGCATTATTGGTATAACACTAACAGTCTGTATCACAACAATGGGCCACAGTAACATTAAGTGTCAGTCACAACAAGTGTCGCATTGCACTGAAGGACCTTTTGCACTCGCAGCTAGTTATGGGCAAAGTGGATAGTATTTTGAGCAGAGTGAATATGTTGGGAAATTCTTCCTCTTTGCTCAGCCGAAATTCTGCCGGGAAGAGCTGTGGAAATGGAAGATCATCCCTGTACAGTACATATTGACAAACCCTTGTAACTCTTGCGACTTTGTTTGATTCTCATTCATTACAGAGAGAACCATGGCATCAAAGCGCTCTCCTAGCTGCAAAATGATGTGGTCAAGAATTAATGAAGCAGCCACATTGATCCGATACTACTCCTTTGCTGTTGGAGCTGGAGCATTAGCACAATGACCTTGCCTGCCAGCTACAGTGGGAGCTGTTGGTGCCATTCCCACCTTAGCTGCCATTAATTGCCATTGCCTTCTTATATGCATCATCATACTGCATCTTATCCATATCAGCACTCATGTCCTGTTACGACTTGAGCACACTCTAAACCACCATGAAAGCCTAGAAAATTCCATTGCTTTTCCATTGCAACTTCATTGTTAGAGCACTCATGTGCAGCAGGTAGAGGTATCCAATGACAAAAGTCACGACAAATGGATAGGAGAAGTCCAGAGGCATTCTTTTCAGTGGCTGTGTTCCAGCATCCATAGAACTGGGCTGCACAGTTGTTGTGGTGAAGATTATGTGCTATGACTTCCAAAACATACACGACATACAGTACTCAAAAGATTCATAGAAATGCCCGTATGCTTCAGCCTCTCCGCCCATCTTCTCATACAAAGAGTTATAAGAGGCTTTTTCCTTGCATTTTAAGAATATTGATTCTATTTATTACTGCTGACAGGAAGCCATTTCACTAAATGCTGTAATTGAAAAAATGCAAACTTCCTTCACCTTGCTTATCATATTTTGGATTTCTGGAAGACCGCAACAAGAACATGTCACAAGGTTAAGACTGTACCCAGCACAATGGATGTACACTGCCTTCAGCATATTTCTACTACACCAACCCCCTCACTGCTCATGGCAGTTGCACCCTTATATTCCTGGCCACGGCAATCTGTTATGGGAATGTCAAGGTCTCTAAAGAATAGAGGATAGAAATTGAAATTACAGTACAGCTCCAGTTGTCCACTCCAGGCTCTTGAAATCTATGAACTCTTTTCATATATTTCTGTTACTACCGACAAAACATGGCAGCAGCATTTTGACCCCAATGGCTACCAAAACTGAAAACATACAGTACTGTAACAGTGAAAACAACAAATACTACATTCTGAATAGGCTAGCGCAAGCTCAATCCTGACAATCTGAGAGTCTGCGCTTTGTTAGGTTGGCAACAGCAAAAAAACCGTCTTGGGCCTCAAGGGGAATTCATTTGGACACCTCAAACCTCCCCTCCTGTGGGCCTGGTACATGTACACTCTATTTGACCAGTATTTTTGTTATGACGTGTAAAATAGAGGTACTAAAGAATGACGACAGTTAGAGTAAAAATGTATTCCATAGTGTCGACAGGATATTCTTATTATATATTTACACTATATACTGTGAGACGTTTTGGCATCTTTCTTTATAATGATTGTTGTTTTTCATCATTATACGTAGGAGGAAGTTTCCAACAAACATCATTCTTCTGGCACTTTTTGTGAGTTATGGTTGCTAATTATAAGTTTGTTTTAATATATATAAAATGGAAGTGGATGATAAAGAGTGCATTTTGTATGACATCTTTAAACTCTAATAAAAGTCTCATTTGAGGGTCTAGTAAAGTTGACGGGAGGCCAGTGGGTTCGATTCCTGGCCAGCAACACTCAGTATCTGAAAATAATAGGGTGGGTTTCCACAGGCGCCAAAAGAAGTTGCCTTTGAAGCCCGAAGAGAGGCAAAGTCACTGAGCTGCCAATGCATTTTTTGGAAGTTTTGACGACTGAAGAACACTACAGGCATAAAGTTTTGGCAGAACTCCGTGGAGGCTCTAGACTTAGTAAAAAATGATTAGTGCAGGAATGCTGTCTGTCTTTGTCAAAATTTTCGGGGTATCCCAGAATGCATTTAGGTCGTGCAAATGGCGGGAAACACGTTGGGGCAAGATTGGCTCAAAGAGACGTACGGCTGTAGCTCGATCCGTAAACTGACAAAATGCTAAAAAACTACACTATATCTCAGTACTAGGTCTGAATTTTGTTGTGAAAGCTGTTTTGTTTGCTGGGAATAAAAAATTCATCAAAAAATCCAAGGCCAAACATCGTTCATTTTCCCGTTCCAAAAATGACGCAAAATAGTATTTTTTTCAATTTTTGCACTTCAACTAAGGACTTTCTGCAGAAATGACTGTTTATTATTGCATCACTGCATTTTCAAACTTAAAGAAACTGCTAAAGTTTGATTTAAAACCAAAGTCGAAACATGGGTTCTTTGTTTATGAAAGATTTTACTCTTTAACTCGGTACCATATGTTAAGGTCAGTTTTGGCAGTCTTAGGAGGTAAAGGGTTAATACAGTATTGTATATGGTAGGTATTTATATATATGTACCTTTTTTATTGTGAGGTCATCATAAGTTGCATAATTTTTTTATCAGTGTTAACAGATCTCTGACTACAGTAGAGTCAAGTTCGCCACGCTTTTTGGTTTGCTTCAATACTAATCCGTTAGGATTTGATTGCATGTGTGACATGTGTTTTGGGGTCAAACTTGGAGCAAATAGCATCAAAGCTGCTCTAAAAAACAATAAATAAAAAACATACTACACCTAGTACATACAGCTTACAATCTACTCTTGACCCATCCAAAAAAAAATTTCTAAGGAAATTCAGTATTTCCAGACTAAACCAATTCAGCTTTCCGTCCTTTCAGGGTTGGTAAATTAAATGAGTACAAACATTTGCTGGGAGCATATATGGCAGTCAGACTCCCATCTACTTACTGTTACAATCTTGTGCTAGAGAAACTGGAGATGCTTCACGGGCCACCCTGCTTGCAAAAGATTTAGCTTGTTTTTAAATAATATAAATTAGTATAAATTTACAATGTTGTATTGAAAATCTGTGAATTTGATTGGCTCTTTCACTGTCTTCTATCTGCTGATAGAAAACATTTATGAATAGCCAGTGAAAATCGTTCTTCTATCAATTTTGACAAATCACGAAGCTTCATGTACATGACTGACAAGAATCGCTTTGAGAAAAAAAAAGAAATAATGGCGTCGTGACAATTTGCCGACATTTCGGACCAAGAAATTGAATATTTAATTGAAACAGCAGTTCCAGAAGAAAAGAATACAGCGACAAAATATAGAATGAAAAGTTTTAATGGTAAGATAAAAATTTTACCTGTGTATCCGTAAGAAAGATTTGTTTCACACCTCATATCACGTCGTGCACAGTGTTTGAAATCTTTGTAAACACAATAAAACATTTTTTCCTAAACGTTACTCCACATTTTTATGCAATGAGAACATTGTAAATTTATACTAAAACAATAAGACTACTCACCCGCGTAGTTTAATTGTTAATTGTAATTGGTATTGTAATCTATTAGTATTTTATGTTTTCAGTGCAAAGTGCATCATATTATTTTCATACAGTGTGACTTGTGTTCTGCATTATATAAATATTAATCCTTATTATTGTAGACTGTGTGTGAAGGTTACCTCCTTGGTGCGGCTGCAAGGTAGGGCAGATAGTGTAGCAGTAATTTAATTATGTAGAAGCACAACTTGAACAGCAGAACAATTATTTATATAGTACTTTAGATAACTCGATCCAGGAAGATAACTAAGCCATTAGTTACATGACTTGTATACATTGATCAGGATTTTCAAAAATAGGCAGCACCCGATGATACAGGTTGCTGGCTTTTTTTATTGCAATGGTACTTTTGGTATTTCATAGTTCATCATTATGAGTCAAGTTTTCATCTAGTAGATGTATTTCCTTTGGCCAGATTTACCCCACTTTCACAACAATCTCTCCAACTCCCACACTCTATCTTGCTTGATTCATGTCATTCGTTTTCTCCAAACAAACACTTATGTCTTCCATGTCTTCTTTGGTTGTCCTCACTTTTTTTTCCCTTCACTTTGATTAATCTCTAATGCTTTTTTCAAACCATGCTCATCCTACCTCCTCAGCCCGTGGACACCATCTCAACCACTTGTCTTTTCCTTAATTAACCCATGTTTCTTCCCAAAATTTTTATTAGGTTCTCTGTCCTCTTTTTTCCCGTCAGTTTTGCACCACACATTGCTCTCACCATTGCTATCTTTCTCAGAATCTCATTTTCTCTCAAACACTATCTTTCACTCCCATATACAGTAACGTACGTGGTTGGTCTTAAACTACTCTAATAAACTTTCATCCTAATTAAGCAAGAAACCTTTTAGTTTAGCAACTCTATGCATTTCTTATTAACCTCACCCACACAATTCTCACTCTTGCAATTATAGCTGTCTCGCAACTACCACTTTCATTCCCCTTATCAACTAAATAACAGAAATTTCTCACAGTTTCCAGTTTTCACACAACTTCTCCACCAGTTTCATAAATCCATCAACTTGCTTCCTGCAACTTCCGCACATAAAATCTCGCCACATTTTCGTGGTTCACCTTCAGTCCTTTGCTCTCTAGTGCATCCTTTCATTTAAGTATTTATAGTATTCACTAGAGAATGATGTACTGTATTTTGTCATTCCTAAAAGAATTTTTATAAGTTTCAAATTAATATGTATTGGCTATACTTGATTTTCTGGAACACAAATTGTTCTTCTCAGAATAAATAAAGCACATGCATATTATTTTTTTCTTCAATACTGTACAGTATGTGTGTTTAAATTCGAAACTGAAATAATTGCTTACATACATGTACATACAATTTCATTGGTTAGACCAAATAATAATTGTACTGTAATTTGTTGCAGTGTTTATGATGCTGATGCTGTTCTTATGGCAGTTGGAATTACAGCAGTAAGTTATTTTATAATTTGCTTTTCAGAAATGTGTTACCCAGACTGTGTTACTGTACCCAGTTTTTAAGATACTCAGGTTAGGCTTGCTTAATCATTCTGCCCACTGCTTCTAAAATGTATTTCAATACTATTTGCTGCAATAAGGCTGTTACGCTGCTTTGGTCCTGCGACAGCCCAAAGTATTATTTATGGAGGTGAGGAAAAGAACAAGTTTTGGTGGAGAAGATCAGAAGATGATATATGTTATCATGGAAAAAGAAGACCTAGTTGATGAATAGATTAATGTTAAAAGATATATTGATGGAAGACTCACTTTGATGAGTAAACCTTCTATTTTAAGATATTGACGTTTTTCTATATATACAGTACTAGTTATTAATTTTATAGTTTGTTGAGCTTCTTTAAAGCTCTTATCCAAGTTCATTTCAATGTAAAATAGAAGTATTTTAATATGTATGAATTTATAAATTGTAGATATTTGCCGTAATAATGAGTTATCCAGGTATCTGTTCTTTTTCTTAAATATGTTTGAAGGTTCTCGCTGCAGATGAAAGGAATAATTTATTGGAGTTGTGTAAGATCAGCGGTGCTATATGGGAGTGAGACATGGTGTTTGAGGGAGAATGAGATGGAAATTTTGAGAAGGACCAAGAGAACAATTGTTAGAGCAATTTGTGGTGCAAAACTAATGGAGAAACAGAAGACAGCGAATCTAATGGAGATGATGGGATTGAAAGAAACAGTGGTTCTGATGGCAAAAGCAAATGGAGTGAGATGGTATGGGCATGTTCTAAGGAGGGATGTTAAGCTTGTTTTGAGAAAAGTATTGGAGTTTGAAGTGAAGGGGAAGAGGATGTGAGGATGACTGAGGATAACATTGAAAATGCAAGTGGAGAAGGAGAGCAAGAGTATTAACTTGAAGGAGGATGCAATGAATCGAGCAAGATGAAGAGATTGCTGCCAAAGTGGGGTAAATTTTGCCACCCCCATCTACGGGGATAAACCCAGATCAAAATTGGATTTATTGATTAATTGATTGATTGATTGATTGATTGATTGATTGATTGATTGATTGATTGATGTTAAATGTGAAAGCGCCTGTTTCTTAACAAATTGTGTTCATCCATTTTAGGTTGTTTGCCTTGGCATCACTGTATTTGCTTTTCAAACAAAGGTGAAACTATTTAAATCTGATCTTAATGTTAAATAAATAATTTTAACATTACCACCCTTTCATTATTCCTTATTTATAGCTCAATTCAGTTTCCACTGGATAATTTTTACTCCTTCGTAAAAGAATTTGATGCTGACATTTTGAATTAGAGTCCCACAGTGTGAAGTGTAGAAACACCAACGTTAGCATCGCATAAATATTTTATCAGTAAACACTGGTTTCTCTTTGGAAACGATTTTAATTGTGATTGTTTAACAAACAAAGAAGTCTAAAATATATATTTTTGTAGACTGCAACAAAATACAATTAGCATTTAAAAGCATAAGAGAAATAAGAAATGAGCCACAGTATTTTATCACAGTATACTCGGATTAGTTTCTACACTTGCTTTATGATATACATTCTACACCCTGCGATCGATTAGGGAAAAATAATAAAACACGCTTAGAACTACTATATTTTAATTGTACCCCTGTGAGTGTATGTTCGGGATCAAGATTTATTCATCAGTAAAGTCTTACAGCACGCACTTACTCTGATTGGTCAATTAGCTTTCGCTTATTGTGTCAATAAACTTCTCAGGATTTTCCATGGGAAATACTGTATACTGACAAGCAAAACCTACGCGTTTAGATGGTTTTATAGACTGATACGCTCCGTGAGCTCACCAGTCATAAAAGTGCTTTAGGTTAATACATGC
>JAOBRB020353629.1:0-10621 GCA_027575285.2 Zoanthus pulchellus | reverse complement strand
ATCACATATCCAAACCATGGTCACGGTTATGATTTCTTTTGTTTTAACTTGATGAATTATTAATGAGTTTGAGAAGTTTTTGTGCTAAATGCTCTCCAAAGTTATAATAATAGTAATGTAGTTGATGTTCTTGAGCGTAAATATGTTTTGGACCCTTCTCAGCGCTCATTTTAACCCGAGCTGCGCTCGGGCTAAAATGAGCCGGAGTCGGGCCCAAAACATATTTACGCCTGCGAACATCAACTATATTGTTATATTGTACGCTGTAAGTACACCACCAAAACCTCCTGCTATTTGTCGAGCTGTGCTTATCAAGGCTCTGCTCACAAAATCTAAGAATTGGATGCACCAGATTACATATTATTTTTAAAAACGCAGTTTGGCAAAAAATTTAGAGAACGACCTCAGGCTTAGGTTGAAATCAGTGAAAACGTTTCAATAGTTGAAAATTTACTGAATCTTGTAAGTTACGTTCGCAAAACACGTCAGCACCTTTTAGTAAATCTATTATTGTCTCAAATAAAACATGTGTTTGTTGTAGGTTATTTTTGATTTCAGGTTGTTGTTGTTTTCAACCTAGCTTATTTATTACTGTCTTTAAAAGGGATATATATTTTGGAGACTCATTTTAAAAACTGTGGATTGGATTTTTTAGGGGACATTTTATGATTTATGAATTCCTCTTTTGCACCTCCCATCTTTTACCATACAGCTCCCCTTTTTCTCTCTATCTTTCTATCAATCCAATTAATTTTCTAGTTTGTTTTTTTAAGAATATCAATCTGAGATCTCCACGGCAGGATTCGAAACCTTAATGTCATGCGTCCAATCGCATTATAATCCGCCGTCCTTACCAATGAGCTAATTTGACAATTGCGATGATAGCTATCAATTTCATTTCGTTAGAACCATAACCTTTACCCTAAAGGCCTAAGCCTTAGCTGGGTCTCAAAAGATACAGGGACGAATAAAAATAATCTACATCGAAAAAAAAAATAACCCGTTTAGAAAAAATAATTTTTACTTTAAAAATACGTGGAATCAAAAAATTTAATAACCTACAACTAATCAGTTCTAATTTTCGATGTCTTTTAAAGGTTTTAAAGGTTTCAATAATTATCTTTCTTAAAAAATTCTTACAGAAATAATAACAAATTAAGAAAAGATAGAAGCTGAAAAATGAGCCTCAACCAAAGCACTGGTTCTTTTAAAGAAAAGCATGTCATTTTATAGTAAAGCCTTTAAAAAGTAGGTAAAATACTGAGAGGGAGGTTTAGGTAACAGGGAAAATAACCACAACTGGAAACACTTTACTAAGAGGCATGCTTGTTTTAAAATCTTAAGCGCAAAATCCCAAACTCGGCCCACTATTCCTAAATGGCCAAATACCGAAACTATTATAAATATTAATTTGATCTTTTTGAAAATCAAAAAGAAGATGGTTTTTCCTAACCGTATCTAGATTCTAATCCGTAAAATGTGTTTTCAAATATGTATGATAAAGTTGCTCGATCTTAGCTTTGTTCAAACCCAGACAATAAGTTTTACAGAGAAGCCATGTATTTCACAAGATTTATATCATAGATTCATGAGAAAATACGCATAGCACGACAAGCATAATTGAAAGCAATTCATGCAGTAAAGTATATAGCGAGTACCTCGAGGAGCTTTCCAGTTACGAAAAGTCTCCGCGAGAAAAAGCAAAACATATACTCACAGACCGGAAGAAAAAGAGAAAGGAGCGGTTAACTGCCTAAAGGCCATCGTAAATCTTAATTCTTTATTTCCATTTATAATCAGTGTCCACGGAATAACTTACAGTAGCAACAGGTCAAAGAACGAGCTTGTTTTTCGTTTTTGTGTTTTAATGAGGTATTTTATTCCACCTTGAAACGTTATCATTACCCTTTATAAGTGAACTATTTAGACTGCATCGGTCCATTAATAAGAGTTTGCCATGTATAGTTCCACATTCCCCTGTGTAAAAAACCTTGCGCTTGATACTTATTTCTTGGCAAATGGATCTGAAAAAGAAAGTTAGAACAATGTTAACTTATAGCAATGGTACTATTTACAACAAAGGCAATAGCGTTGTTTTGGCAACAGATAGTAAAAAATATTTAGGTTTAGCAAAGATAATTTGTGGCAGAAACTGTAGCAAATGAAATAACATTTACAATAAAAACAGTAAAACTAAAGAAATAAAATCTATTTTATTAATGATGACTCTAGAGATAGTGCTGCCTTAACATTACCAATAACACGTATATCTTAGCCTCAATATTCAGTGGAACCCCGATATAACGATACACAAAGGGAGCAGTACAATTATATCGTTATTTCGAGCCTTTTGACACAACGATAGAGCCGTAAGATAGCTGAAAATATCGTCATATTGGGTTAAATTTAACATGTACTTTTCGCCTCACATTGATTTTAACTTGAAGTATACTTTCTCAAACTCATTAATAATTCATTACCGTGACCATGGTTTGGAAATGTAATTTTAATTAATATATATTTTTATTTTTTCTTTTAGTCTTAAATTTAAGTTTCGATTGAGAAGAAAATCAAAAACTCGAGACAGTGTTTCATCACATTTCCAAAAACCTCGAGTTTCGTTAAAAAATACTCTGCTGAGCGTTGTATTTTCAACTCTCTTCTTTGTGTTTGGAAATGTGATGAAACACTGTCTCGAGTGTTTGATATATATAAAAAAATAAATACTTTATTTAACATCTATTGCGAAGGAAGTGGTTGTCCATTCTTCTCAGCAAGAAGATGTTTAATCGCTCGACGGCTCAGATCTTGCCGTGAAAGTCGAATTTGCAGAGGGACAAAAACCGGAGGACCTAGAGAAAAACCCTGAAAGTCAGATTGAGATCGACAAATCTCACCCCACATACCGAGCCCAGGAATCGAACCCGGGTCGTAGAGGTGGGAGGCATGATTGATGGCCACTATGCCAACCCGACTCCCTATGTATTACTTCACTCGCATATTCCGCGCTTTCACACCTCGCAACTCGCGCTATCAATTACTACTTAGCATCAAACGTTTCACAAAGTAAACATTTGAAGCACGCAGAAATTTTAATTGACGTTTTCTAAATGGTTTATGCAGCAAACTTTAACTGCAACAAAACCAAGCATACAAGAATATTTCAAATCGTTAGTGTATCAATTTACTTACGGAGTTGGCAATGTTGATACTTTGTACTTACACTTTGGTGAGTATGAAACTATACCGGGAACACATATTTTACTGTTGGCGAGTCATATAAAGCGTAGAAGGTCGATAAAACGGGGTTGTGCTCATATAAAAGGTCGTTTTCCCGGGGTTATCTTCATATATAATGATCGTTATGCTAGGGTTCCACTGTAGGGGGAGTTAGGTTGGCAGACCGGTGGTTATCGGCCGTGCCTCCCACCTCTACGACCCAAGATCGATTCCTGGTTTGGCATGTTGGCTAAAATTTGTCGGTTTTCCTCCCTCAGTAATTTCAACTTACAAACCAAGATCTTAGCTGCCAAGCAATTAAGCATTAGCCTCTGTCTAGGGAAAATGGGCAACCACTTCCTTTGCAATACACGTTAATTTAATAAAAACTTATAGTGTTATTGCAACATCAGTTAGTAAAGAAATCGACTTACCGTCAATTAATCTATATACATAGTTGGCGTGAATATGGCCCATGCATTCTTCTTCTCTCGAGTCGTCACACACTTCCCATGGCAGTTTAAGTTTTTCAAAGCACTTATCCGATTTTCCGTACATGTCGAACTTCTTCTCGGCATCTTTACTGGCCCAGCACTCACCGTAAAACTGAAGGGCAAACATTGTGTAGCCTTTTGCACGTGCCATTTCTGCACATCGGCAGGCAAGGCTGAAAACAGAAAATAGATCGAAACGAGAATCACTGCGTGAATGTTACCGGGGCCACTTTTGAATTAGTAACCCACGTTTAGACTAGCATGCATAAGGGTTGTTTACATCACCAAGTTTGTCGCGAGATATGAAAGAATTTTATCACAATTATTCTTTTGAGAAACAATATTGTAATTCCGGAAGACTTGTTGCAATAGCACACGGTGCCCGGGTTTTTCTGGAAAAGTTGTTGTGCTTTGCTTTACGGCGAAAACAAATTTACGGTGAGTTATTTGTGTCACACGTGTTTGTTGACGGAGAGCTACCAAATGTTGATAATTTAGTCTTTGTCGCGATGCCAAATACGAATTTCCTTAAACATAACATTATTCTTTCTGCTATTAATATCTGTAATTTTTTATTCGACTTGCAAATGGCTAGATCTATAAAAATTTTGCAATATCTTAATAAAATTCATGTTTTCAAACTTTACCGTCAACAGAAAAGCTGCAGTCTAGACAGAACATATCGTAAAAGTTTATTTTTGTTTTATTTCTTTGCTTTTCTTAGCATTTTTCCTTTTTGAAACCCAAATTTATGTAAGAAATTATTTTTATAGTTAACCTCAAACATGCATAAGTTTAAGTTAAAGTTCGGTTCCATAGAAGAAAGAACTGCACAAATTAAATACGGTTTAAAATTTCATTATGCAAATTAAAGCAAGTTTTGCTATGAAATGCTTTCAACTATAAAAAATTCAAGTACAGCTGCGAATGTTGCTAACGAAGATAAGCTACATCTGAAGTGATTTTTAATTTTTTTTATTTATAATATTTTTTATGTATAGAAAAACATTCCAGATTTCGTTTCTGTTCGGTTTAAAGTGAAAAGTCCAGGAAACAATCGTAATTCTTCAGGTTATTGACTTACCCGTGGAGGTACATTTTCCAGTCATTCCAGTCTATGTAAATACCACTCCATGACTTCATAGTAGGGTCTCTGTCAGTAATGAGAATTTCTCCCAGTGCTCGTAAACTGTTCTTCTCTCCTTTTTTGTCAGTGAAACAACCGACTTTTTCCCAGGCCCGAAAGCAGTCATCATGATTGCCTCCTTTAGAGATAAAAAACACCATGTTAAATACAGTCTTCAACGCAACATTTGTTGTTAAATACAAAAAAGGGAGTACAGCTTTAAAGAGAAACTACTAAAAATTAGTTTTTAAAAAGTAAAAAGATTTTAAAATGCTCCATTATAAAATTTTTTGTACTCAATAATGTTTCTAAAAACACAATAATACAGATACATTTTAAAAGGTTTGTGTTTATCGGTATTATCGTTGTATGCAATATGGTAAGGTATAGTTTGATATGGTATGGTATAGTTTGATATGACATGATATAGTTTTATATGGTATGATATAGTTTAATATGGTTTGATATAATTTGATATGGTATGATATAGTTTGATATGGTATGGTATAGTTTGATATAGCATGATACAGTTTGATATGGTTTAGTATAGTTTTATATGGTGTGATATAGTTTCATATGGTATGGTATAGTTTAATATGGTTTGATATAATTTGATATGGTATGATATAGTTTGATATGGTATGGTATAGTTTGATATAGCATGATACAGTTTGATATGGTTTAGTATAGTTTTATATGGTGTGATATAGTTTCATATGGTATGGTATAGTTTAATATGGTTTGATATAATTTGATATGGTATGATATAGTTTGATATGGTATGATATAGTTTGATGTGGTATGGTATAGTTTGTTATAGTATGAAATAGCTTGATATGATATGATATAGTTTGATATGGTATGATATAGTTTGATATGGTATGATATTATATTAGGTTAAGTACAAACCTTGTGCTGACTGGACTAATAATACAAATGCTGCTGAGACAAGCAGCCAGGTGGTGTTCATCTTTTAAATTGTTTAACCTGTGTAAAAAAATGTAATACAGTAAACAGAAAAAAACCTGGCAGTGCAGACAAATATTATTAATCAGTTGACCTATACGTACCAGTATACACTTTAAAGTGCATATAACATAAAAAATTTTCTTTTTGTTTTTAGTAGTTGCATGTGTGTATAAAATCACTGTCGTATTAAAAAGTCTTAATAGTATACAAATGTTTTTGAGGCCGTAAAATTTCTAAATTTTGTTGAAAAAGTGTCCCGGTGACTGGGTTCTAATTGACATCCTGTGACCTCAAGTTGTTTACCTCACGCAACCTCAAAGTGCTTGGATAAGTCTATTTTACTCGCTTATTATTCCATTCTGGTGCCATTGGCGCTCTAGCAACAAATGTTACACGTTTCTTCCTAACCTGCTCTGTCGCCATGTTAATAGTGTTTCGGGCACACAACTTGACGTCATGGTCGCACAATTCCATTGGACATTTTTTTTGCTCAAAACGGTTTATTCAAACGACAAAAATCTTGTTTTAAAAAAATAACATACCGTGAAAAGACTACAAAAAGTAGTAAAAAACATTTTTATGTCATATGCACTTTAATGATGAATATGTAAAGTATACTCCATAAAAGGCACCTTACATCTGCCACTTTTTGATTTCTCTTTCCGTTTTATATACTACGAGAAAGGACTAACGTCCGAAACGTCGGTAAATATTCTCTTTTTTATACGGTGTACAATTTACAAATTGTTTCTTAGAAGCATCGAGGCAGCCCATAGTAATTTACAGGGAGTTAGTTTTCTCTTTGATCTGCTGGGAGATCTTCTGGGAGATCGAGAATCCAAGCGAGTTCATCATATGGGAAACTGGGAAGAGGAAATGCATGTGCGAACGGGAGCGAAAAGGAATGGGTGCGAGTGGTTGAAAGTAGAGCTACTCGTCCCCATTCCTTTTCGCTCCTGTTCGCATTTCCATTTCCTCTTCCCAGTTTCCCATATGATGAACGCGCTTGGATTCTCGATCTCCCGGCCATGGAAGAGACTGTTTTGCAGTCTATGAAATCACTAGTTTTGTTACATTATCCAGAAAGATCAAGATGAAAAAAGCCTTCGGGCCAAAATTAAGTATTTTACCACCCATCAGTGATGAGATCTACCACAGACATGCTCCAATGATTCCATACAAATCCTTAGAAAATATCATAACTTTATGAACCAAGCCATCTTTAGAAGGATTTGTATGGAGTCATCGGAGCATATATGTAAAAATAACCCGTTGAAAACTTCCACCAGCATTCTGAATTATTGCAAGGATACATTTTTAGTCTTAATCTCTCAGATTATTTTGACAGTCCCACAAGTTAACAAATTTTGATTTTTGTGACGTCACACATTGCCATTCTTTTGCGATCGCAACGATCGTCTCAGTTCTTTTTGATCGCAAAAGAAAAGTCTCCATTTCATCTCTTGGATCGCAAGGACGCTATTTCATGCTATCAGTATGAACAATGAGATTAATTGAAGAGATATGTATGTATGGAAACTGAGGAAGACTTTAATAATAAGAAAATCTGCAAAACTAAAGTGTCCAACATTGGTGTTCGATTGATTCAGTAGTTGATCATATAGTTTACTTTATCAAATTATGGCAGGGTAGAAATGTTTATGTGAAATAAATATTGAATCCTTATATTTTCATATTTAATCTCAATGCTGGACAATAACTATAACTATACCGCAACTTATTTTTATAAGTTACTGAAGTTGTATATAATTTGTGAGCTAAATTAAATATGAATGATTATACTTGTTATAGAAGTAACACTCTTTTAGACATTTAATATGTATAATGCGTTTATAGTATGTTATGTATATTATGACCAACAACTTGTAAACCGAGTTATATACCTTTGCGAATTAAATATAATATAATATATATTTTTAGAGAACCAATGTTTTATCAAAAAAGTTATTAAGAAGGGAATAATGAGGAAAGTGATTGTTTCATTGACACTGTGGAAGACAATGAGGAAACATTCTGTTACAATTGATACCGTAATGATGAATTCAGCCAAGCTTTTGAACCGCAACGAGTTGCTAAGGTCGATAAATGAACGACACCCCCACTTTAACTCAATTTTTCATTATGAAATCTTGAAACTAATTATTTTAGATATGAAATAAAGTTGTTACTCATTCTTACAGTTCCTTGATTTGTTTTCATTTATGTACTAACCGATGTAAAGTAAAAAATCACTAAATAAATAGCGTCTTTTTTTTCCCTAAGTCCAATTTTTTGTTGAAATGCTAAGAGAAACAAGTAAAAATGGAAATCTAATTCATAGCACAGAATCTAATGTCGCATTCCTAGAGTTTATTTTGGCTTTTTTACAGAACAATTAATATATCAAAAAACGTTCTCAACCGTAATATACAACTACATAGCTACATTCAAGATTATACTTCTAGTATTAGTTTTGATCAATAATCTGAAGAAGCCCAAATATTAAGAAACATTAATGTCTTTTTTATCTAAAAAAGTTCAAATGTCCTTGTGACTCTGAAACTCCCTTCAAAAAAGACAGTTCAAATACGATAAGTGTCATTCAATTTAAATAGCAAAATGTTGTTATTAGTTAAGGGGTTTCTTATCACACAAAAAATGCATTTCCAAATTCAGTTAATAAGAGAAATGTCTTCTCTCTCTGTTATCAATGCGTCTCCATTTGAAACTCACTTGCAGAACTGTGATAATCAGGAAAACCTCACAACTAAGAAAACCATGAAAAACGTTCGTTCTTACCTTCTAGTCATTATTACATTTTGTCTATTGCGTTTCAACTTTTCACCGCTCAAATAAACCAAGAAAATTACCAAACTCTAAATATCGGTTGGCTACTAACGGCTATTACATGTAAAAGCGTTCACAACCAACAGGCCAAGAAATTGTGTCGACGTACTGTAGAGACTGAATGAATTGAACCATACTGTCTACAAAAATCCGGATTTGATCTCCGGCAAAATTATCGGGTAAACTTCTTCTCTTTCCAAGCCTTCTCCTTTCTTCTAAGGCTGGTTATCAGCTAAAAGCCACCTTGTGATGGATTAGTGTCCTTTCTTGGGGAGTCCCTTAACACCACAGAAACTGGAGATAGACGCCGGTTCCAGTGAATAACTCAGTGACTTGAAACAAATTTATACTAAAACTGCTAAAAAACAAATTTCATATTGGAATTGGCTAGTTTGCAAAAAGGAACAGTTTTGCTTTGTTTTTTGCTCAGAGATTGTTTATATTTCTGAAGTAAATTCTGAGTAATTTAAATATATTTATTTTAG
The DNA here is from genome assembly GCA_027575285.2 of Zoanthus pulchellus. Lineage (NCBI taxonomy): Eukaryota > Metazoa > Cnidaria > Anthozoa > Zoantharia > Zoanthidae > Zoanthus > Zoanthus pulchellus. Next base: position 1,481 of record JAOBRB020353629.1, on the reverse strand, counting down.
AAAAACGAAAGAAAAAAGTTGTTCCAATTGTGATTGATAGATTCCTTCATTTAAGCCACAAATAGGCTTTTTTCCTAATGTATAAATTTCGCTTAACAGTAAAAACAACGCTATCAGACAATATCAGAAACAAGATAATACTCACACAAACCCTTTTGCCCTCGTGCCACACAATGCCGGAATTACTGATGAAGGCAAATATTCAGAACCAGAACAGTAAACGACTTGCCTCAAGTATTCTATGAGCTACGTATTACGACAATACTTACTATCCTGACAATTTGCCATGGAACATCGGAACAAAGGCAAAACAATGGTATATATATCAATTATTTTGTCATTATCATTTTAATTCAAAACTATTATTTACGAAAACTTACACGTAATTCTCTGAGAAGGTATTTGACTCATTTACTTAATTTGCGTTAGACAATTTGCAAATGAAAATTGGACGTGTTAACAAAAGTTATTGATAATAAACGGGTAAGATATTTTTAACTCTGGCATCTTGTAGTTTATATCAAACAAGGCACTTAGCTTAATAGAAAAATATCAAAATTGAAAATACAAAGTTGTCCAAAATCTGAGTTCCTTAAAAATGTACAATAGAGTAGATGATAAGCCTTGATACAAAAACAAATTTAATAAAACATTTTCGTATTTTTATACAGCTTTTTATAAGAATCATATATACTCTTTTCAATGCCTCGCGATGCTTAAAATTTTGACATTTGGAGCCTTACATAATTTTTGACTAAAACTTAAATAAAAGTTTCGAAATAGGTCCTCATTTTGTGCAAGCAGAAACAAGTGGTTGAGAGATGATTTATAAAGAGTCCTTAACTTGTTATCCGAGATCTGGGCCTCATGATTTTTATAAACTGGTTTTCAAACAACTAACATTTGTAGTTTGTTTGCCAAAACGTAATTTTTAAATATCCTACATAAAAATTGAGTTTTCAAGACAAAAATATTAGTTAAACCTTATTTAATTTGGCTAATAATCAGCTGCGTCCGTAGTGACTTGTTTGGTAGATTATTTCGTTGTCACCGTCTTGCAATCAGAAAGGAGAATGTTAAGTGACCTTTCGGACCGCAGGAAGAATTTGCTAAGAAGGAAAGGTTGCCCGAAAATCGAAATATTATTTAACATACTTCTCTTCATAACGATGGTGAAAATTTTAGAAATTAATAATCAAATAGCTGTTACGTATAATCGCTTACTTAACTAATAACCAGTTTTTCACAGCCAGTAGAAGAACAAACGATTAATTAATGATCGAATAAAGAAATTAACATAACTCAAGAAAAACAAGCTTCAATTTTTCTCACTGTGAAATACATTCAGTTTAAAAAGCACAAGGGTAACAAGATCAGTGAGGCTTGAAGAATCAGAACAAATTAAAAAAAATTTTCAAAATGAAAATGTTAAGGAAAAATATATATAAAAGGTGAAACTCGGCAAGTAATCCTACTTTATA
>JAOBRB020353545.1:0-10622 GCA_027575285.2 Zoanthus pulchellus | reverse complement strand
GCTACTCTACCAACTGAAACTACAGTCAGGCCTAGAGTAGGGACTACCAGAGCTAAGCAAATAAAATCCCCGTTACAAAGCTATTAAAAGCGTGATGCTTAGGTAAATGTGGTTATTTTTAATCTCTACGCTATCCCTATCCGCAATGACTTTTTTTTTCATTCACTCCTTCTTTGGCATAATCGATATGTTGAAATGCATCAGATAAACATCAACTCGGGGTTGTGACTAGAGAAAACTTAGTCTGAAATGATAGCCCGATGTGTAATAAAAGTTATGTCGTTCACGTCACCTGTTTATAGCGCAAGAGCAGAGTTAGGGTCCGAGTTAGGGTTTTCGATTGTGCGCATGCGTACTTTATATGCTCCGCTTCTCAGCATACGATTAATTTTCGCAATTACAATAACTTGGTGTTTAATTTTTCATACGAAACAGGACCAGGCTAAGTTTGTAGTGTTTTTGCCACCACAAAGGTCTAGGACAAATAGAAATTCGCATTAGAAAAATGCTGTATTGCAAAGATAAGCCTGAAGAAAGGTTCTAGGTTTTTCCAAGATTCGTACCCAGTAACCAACTAAAGAACAAAGCCAAAACAAAACAAAGGAAAAGGGGCGCATGTCGTTCTTAGTGTGTCCATCGATACCATTGCGACGTGTTAAACGAATATTTAACCTATGACTCAATAACACTGAGAATAAGTCAAGATAGATTTTCGTAATAAACCAATGGTCCCACTACTTTGGTTTCACTTATCTAGTCGGGCAAAATAACATAACTGAAATTAATTACTTTCTTCAAGTCTTATTTGGAATGTAACGTGCGTTTTTCGTTTTTAGAATCTTATGAAAGTAAACCAGTGATAAAGTAGCCAATGAGAATGCAGGATTTGCTGTATTGCACTCGGGAGGAAGTATATGAACGAGTAAAGTCTTCAAGTCTATCATGATGGCTGTTTCCTTGTCGAACTCCACCATAAGAAGCATTTTCCATCAAGGGAAAGTTTATTTATTACAAAAACATTTGCAGATATTGAAATTACTTCTACCGTTTCACTTTCAGGTTATAATGACAGTTGTTTTGTGCGACAGTTGATAGGATTTTAGAATTATGACAAAAAGATTTTTACTGTTGCTTGTAATTTTTTAATTACATATTATATTAATATTAAAATATGTCTATATTCTATATTCTATTTTTTTACGGTATTTCATCTTTTTAACAGGATTTTGTCCTTTGAAATACGAGCTTTGAGCGAAAAACATGTCTACTGAAATCGCCCGGCCAAAATAACACGTGATACTTTTGTGACCTGAAAGATTCCTTAGACCCTGATACGTCATACATTTTACTGCAACATATACGGAAGTGAAAATGTATGACGTATCAGGGTCTAAGGAATCTTTCTTGCACGTCAACACTATTCAACATGGCCATAGAGCAGGTTAGGAAGAAGGTGAAATAAAAAATGTGTAACCGGAGCGCCCAATGGCACTAGAATGGAATGATAAGCGAGTAAAATAGACTCATCCAAGCACTTCGTTATTGCGTGAGGTAAACATCCTTACGTCACAAGAAGTCAATTAGACCCTAGTCCTCGGCCCGGGGCACTTTTTCAACAAAATTTAAGCTTTTTACGGCCTAAAAAACATGTATATGAAAATTATTAAGACTTTTTGATACTACAGTGATTTTGTGCTCATATCAAACAACCAAGAAACAAAAGGAATTATGTCACGTGCACTTTAATGACCTCTTGTGGCTTTTAAGGTGCTAACGTAAGTGACTTACAAGCTTCACTCTTTTGAGGCTAGAAAACGACATCATTCTCGTACAAGCGAGCTGAGACAAAAGACAATAATTAAGGTAAACAAGCTTTATTTTGCTCCAGATAAAACTTTATACGTGCATTTTTAATATGAACCAGCAAAGTTTTCCGAGGCTCTTTGCGAAACACCGCGAGACTTCTTGTGTTTTATATTGTGTTATTAAGTTAAATTTATGTTTTAGTTGAGCTGTACATAAAATATTTTCATAGATTCGAGCCTTGGCCTCTGATTGATCTTAACTTGTTCCAGGAGCCCATAAGTAGGAGCAAGCAACTCCCATAATAGACCTATGTCACGGCGTTTTCACGAACTGGTTTATTTCCAGATCGCTTTTAGCAGGAAATTGCAATAGAAGTTTCAGTCCCGGAGGAATCAGACAATTTATACAAATTAACAGTGACGTTATTGATTAAACATGGACGCATGCAACTGGTTTGAATTTACGAGAACTGAACTGAAAAGAAGTCGGTTCGTAAAACCGCTGTGACACTAAAACATGGAAGTTGCTCGCTCCTACTTATGGGCTCCTGTTTGTTCTTAATTTTCGGCCAATTTGAGCCATGTTGTTCTTATAAAGTTGTTCTTACAAAAAGGAGCGTGTGGTCTATACAAATCACTGTAAAGGTCATCCAATTAATGAATAAGCACTAAATGGCCTGACTAGCATCATCCAGTTTGTTTACTATGATTTACCATCTAAAGTCTTATGTAATCTTTGTGATAAGAAAATTGTTTTCGGAACAAAGCCTGTATATTATTTTTTTTGCCGATTCTAGGTTGAAAATATGTATAGTTAGTTTCTGGAATATCAATGACATGGGATTTCTGTTTTTAAAATGAATGTGGTATCGAAAAAAGGTAATAGATCTGTATATGGCTTTCCATTTGGAATTAGGGTGCAATTACAACAATCCATGTACTGTAGTCAGTAATGTTTTTTCAGACATGAGAAATTATACTCTTAACAACACTGAGCCAACACTTTCTTAAAATATTCTTAAAATGTGGCCAATTTCAATCTCAATATCCTGGAGCCACATTCAAATGTCATAAAGTCTAAGTAGGTCTGGCTACTAAGGATGTAGAAATTTTATAATAGAAAGAACGGAAGCAAAAACGATCAATTAAAGATGCAGAAATGTGGTGTACCCAATAGTCGGCACCACTGACAAGACGGTGCACCAGTTCCACGACAGTTTCGGCATCTGATGAACAGCTGGTTCAGAACAACAAAAAAGCTTCATATATCAATGACGAATTTTTCAAATTAAACTGTAGAGTATTTATAATTGTTTCAAGTGTCAAAAAGACCACAGCTGCCACTTATATATTGCTTTATTGACTTATGTGTGGTACAGTTTCACCCGTATAAGTAGTTGACCTTTTCTCGCGTCACAAAAAAAAATCAAAAAGAATTAAGCGCTTCAATGATTCACAGAAGAAAGCAAGTAATCACGCTTCGCAAAAAATGCAAATGCTAAATAATATTTTACATAGAAATAAAAGTTTTGTTCACGTTTCGCATTTTTGAAAACATATTATCATTACCCGAGATTATTGCGCATATAGGCATTTATTAAATTTTCAGCCTCGAATTTTGGGTTTCTAGCGTTCTGATTGGTTCACTCAATCTCGGTTATCAGCTCATGTACCGAAAGACCATACATGGAAACTAACAAAAAATCTTGTTTATCAATTTATTAAAAGTGTTTTGCAACTTTCAAGTATTGAAGAATTCGGAAAACTCATGAAATTTAATAAAACAGTAATTCCATTCGCGCTTGTTGGATATGAGATGATTATAGCCAACTCGGCGCTACGCTCCTCGTTAGTTATTTACCATCTCATATTCAACGGGCGCTCTTGGAATAGTTGTTAAATTTTTTGATGCTTCGATCGTGATGGACAATAAGGCCTTTAAGATTCAAGGACGGCGACGACGATGAGAAAGGCAAAAAACAATAGCCTTTATTACAAAATACAATAGTTGCACGTTGGAATGCAGCAAGCTGACAAGTTGCTCACCGTCGTCTTCAATGATACGCCGCGAAAAGTTCACTTTTAGGGTTCCGTGGATCCACAACGAACACGTCAAACAATAAAATTTGGTCAGTTTTTGTTTGCCTTCGAGAACGAACCTTCTACTGTTTACTGTTCGAGAATCTTATAAAACAAAGTCTAATGGGGAAATTTATGGATAATCTAAAACGGAAATACTAAGCAAGAAACAATAATTCTCACAACCGCTGTCGTCTTTGCTTTCGTCCTCGTTAAAGTCGGAGTGTCCCTAATATTCGCTGTCGCTGTACTGTCTGCTGTGGTTAGTTGTCAATCCTCCATCAGTTAGCGCGTCAAATGAACCTGTAGGTTTTACATCTAGTTTGCCGTACTTTCCGAACTTTTTAAAAACAATTTTAATGCCCACTAAATCTCCAAAAAAGTGAAAACTCATCCAGATAAGCAAAAATGTCACAAATCACAAATTATGTGGGTAAACAAACACCCATTTAACTGAGCACGAAAAAAATGGAAACCAGTTTCTCGATCCTGCCTAAAACGAGAAAAATATTTATTTACAAATCTCTAAATAGATTAATCCCAATTATTATCAATATTCCAGGCCAAATAAGAAATCGCCTTATTAAAATTTTCGTTAGAGCGGGCCAATAGAGAGTTTAAAGCACCGGAATATTTCTTCACGAGGGAGGTCAATTCGCTGCCAGTAGTACAGTCTGGATCGAGAACAGGGGCGAAAACAAGATCAAGCTCAGTCCTAAGCAAAATGATTGTAAATCTGGTTAAACGTTCAGCAGGAACCTGGAGTAAAAGTCAATGTTAAAGAAATTGCATTCGACGTTAGGAGAACGCAATTATAATCTTGCGCAAGCGGAAAAACTCGATTTTGTGGTTGATCCAAATCGACGCCATCTTGGATTTCTCCGAGAGGGTCTGGGTGTGGGTCGTTTCAGCCATGTCAACTTCCCATGAAATTACACAACAGTTTATTACTTGACTTCTTGTTTGTGTTAGCTGTTTTTACACAGGACTAAGTTCAACCCTCTACCACAGTGCTAGCAAAATCACCATCCTATCCAACATTTAAACTATCGAAGGCACTTCACTAATCTATGATTACTGCTAGTTATAAGTTAATAATTTGCTTTATAAAAAGATATGTTGTCACATTGTTTGGTGCCTATATAACATTGATGAAAAAACAAGACCAACGCAGAAGAAAAAAAAGCAGCTTGTTGGCCTCCGTGAAGATCACCGCGACCGAATGACGTATTAAGGTACATAACATCTGTTGACAATTTAGTTCCGGTTGGCCTCCGTGATAACAAGAACGTGCTTTTTTAAAGTTCTCTAATAACAACTTAGTAGGGCGATAATTACGTGACTTGGATGTGATTGGCCAATCAGTTGGTCATATAACGGTAGCATTTAGCCCGTTTGCCTTTCTTAATTTTATGCGCAGTTGGTAAAATCTCTGTTTTCCAACCACAGGGTCCCGATTTCGATCCCGGCACTTTGCCGAAATTTGAATATTTGTGTGACCTTCTTTTCCGCCAAAACCAACTCAGCTTTCCATCCTCTTGGGGTAGGTAAATGAGTAGCAGCGTCTGCTGGGAGCTAACCTGCGATGGATTAGTGTCCCGTTCAGGGGGAGTCAAAGACTCTCATCCGCTTTAAAACACTACAGAAACCGGAGATAAGCGCCGGCTCCATGGGCCACTAGGCTTGAAAGGATTTAGCTTTTGCCAGTATGACATTTAGTAGCCCTTCACGTTGTCTCCCTAGCAAGTAATATGATTTCTTAAATAAACAAAATCTGATTGCATGGCTATTACGAAAATACTTGTAAATGTTACGAGAATATTTCGAGCTGTCGTGCTACTCTTTGTCACACCAAGGCAAGGCTGAAAGCTGACAAAGATTCAAGAGAAGCACCGCTACTCGAAATATTAATAATAATATATTTTTAAATTGCGTCTCTAAAACTGAGAGGTTCAACATCTAATCAGTTTCACAGTTTATCTCATTCTCAGTTCGTTGAGTGGTCGTTTGCATTCAGAAGAATTTATTTGCTTCTTAGGAGACACCAACCCAATCCCTAACTGCTCTCACATCAAGACGTGAAGTTCGCATGTTACGAAAAATAGAAGCAAACACGTTTCCGGTTTTGCACCCTCCTTAGAGACGTCATCATGACGTAATTCTAGACAAGCAAATAAAAAAGATAGATATTTGAGGGTTTGATATATTGATAGTGTCATAGGGGGAAAGTTGTTGAGTTGCTCTTTTCTTGCATTTATTCCTTGGTTTGCAGCATTTTGTAGTAATCAGTCAGAGAATTCAGACAGTTAGATAATACGGTTAACCGGCCACATAGATAACTGTGGTTTTTACGGCAATATCAAAGCTCGTCAGTTGTCACGCGGTTGCGATTCTAAAATTTTAAAATATCCTTCAGTGCTTTTATAAATGCAGCAGCTGTTAAAGATATGGCGGACTTTGTAACGATCAGCTTAGATAGCAATCAATGTGATATTTGTGAACACGAAACAGGCGAGGAACTGATTTCGTGTGTAGTGAATGATCGATGTTTACCACAAAACTGCTATTCTGAACAAGAAGGCCGATCACATGGTAGTTTCAAACAAGTCCATCGTGGCTGTCTAGAGAAATGGGAATCTGTAATGAGAAATAGTTTGAAGCCTTTAGGTCAACGGCCAAAAAGAACAATAAAAGACAGAATTATGGACTTTATGAATTCAAACGGCGGGAAATGCGAGGAACGATTAGTCGAAATGCTAATTCCTGCAAAACAACAACAAGTGCAATCTGAAAGTTTGAAAACAACACATACCCATTGTTTAAGACAGTTTGAGGACAAAAAGCATAGCGACAATGATAAATATGTCAGTTTTCTTGTTGACGAAACGTATAGTGTTAAAAGAGTTGGTGGCTCACGTAAAGTTCGTGTTCATTCTGTAGATATGGAAAACACAGAATTAGATGAGGACGAAGTACGACACAGCGAGAGATACACGATAGAACAGCGTAAGTTATGAGAATTTTTGTTTAGTTTAAATAGATATAAAAACCTGAACTTAAGTTCTTGTTCAGCCTTTTAAAGTTATTAGTTTCATAGCTAAACCCATTAAGGTTTATATAGTTATATTTTGAATTTTACTTCTGTTTTTATAATAGAATGTATTCCCCGGTAATTTCAAACTTTATATACCAAGAGGAAACGGATCGTGGTCATGGGCACCGGGCCCCGCAGATTTGAACCCCTGGACCATATTTACTTGTGAATTTGGACCCCCTGGTCCAAATCGCTATCATAATTGGACTCCCAGCGTCTATATCTCCTAGAGGAGTTTAACTCTAATAAATCAAAATTACTCAGTGTTGCCTAGCAACTTCAATATTTACCTTCAACATATATAATTTAAACTCTTCAGATCCAAATCAACTGACAAATGTTGTAAGCACTGAATTAAAGAAATTATAAGACTGGACTAGAAAAATAAACTTTCTGTTAACATTAAAAAATCAAATTTTATATTATTCAAAACAAAACAAAATAGGCAAAAGCTCGACTCAAATCTTTACATTAACGATACTAAAATTGATCATGTCAATGAAGTTTTATTTTTAGGAGTTTTACTTGATGAATATTTGTGTTGGAAATCTCAAATACAGAATGTCGCAAGAAAACTTTCTAAATCAATAGGTGTTATTTACAAATCGAGTTTCTACCTTAATAAAATTTCATTACGCACTCTGTACTATATAGCTTAGTTTATCCTTATCTGGGGCTCGACTTATCAATCAAACCTTGAGCATTTGGTTATCCTTCAGAAACGAGTTACCGGTATTAGAATTATTTCTAAAAGTCCATTTAATGCACATACTAGTCCAATCTTTATTAATTTAAAAATCTTAAAATTCAATGACATTATTAGATTTCAAATAGATAAAATCATGTATCTTTATAGAAACGGCCTTCTACAAGAAAGTTTCAATGACTTTTTCTTACTTAATTGTGACATACACCCCTATAATACTAGAAATAAGAATTCCTTGCATTTGCCTTATTGCAGGACAAATCTGAGGAAATTATCTCTTCAATTTCAAGGCCCCAAATTATTTAATTCCCTCAGTCCTGAAATTCAGAATGCAACTAGCTTTACCGAGGACTAGAAGAAGGAAGGAAGCGCTTGCAGCCAAAGCCCCAAAAACTCTGTTACACCCACCTGTCAAATACATGTCAACATGACAATACAACATTCCGACTCAGTAATCACTACTAAAAACAAACCCATGTGAACTGAAAAAAAGACAGTAGGTAAATCAAAGGCATGGCTGAATTGAAATCTTCTAAAAATTTGCAAATTTTTTTGGTGAAAAAAAAAATCGGTCAAAAGAAAATTGTTGACAATAAAAATAATTTTTGCTGTCTTTGCAAAAAGAATATAAAGATTTTAAATGGTACATGTGAAAGCAGTTCCTGTATAAACTTATTTCAAGTATCAGAAAGAAAAGATGCTCCACCGGTACCAATGGAAATTGCTTTGTATCTTTGAAAAATGAGTTTTGGAGATATTCAAAATATTAAAATTCTAAGAGTGGATTTATACGGTTGTGTGACCAAGGTGAGTATAGCTTAAGATTTGTGTGTTTGATGAACCAATCAGAGCTTACAGACTCCCTTTAGTCTTTTAAACTAAATTAAATTAAAATAGATTACATGCATTATTAATTATTCGTTATACCATTGTCATTTGCTGTTGATGGCCTTTGGAGAAAGTTTAAAAATGGTTAATCTTCTCATTATTTTATTTGTATTGAAACTGTTTGCCCAAAAGAACATATTAATTACAGAAAGTGCTATTCATGCTATGTTTAATTTGATAATACTAATTCAATGTTAATATCATGTCACATAATGTTAAAAAATACATTATTTTAATATTAACATTTTTGGCAAAATTTCAGTGGAAAAGTTATCACTTCAACAGTTACATGAAGCTGTGACAAACTGCAAGATGCAAGTTACAGGTATTGTACATTTTAATGCTTGATATTAAAGTATGTATCTAGAATAACTTTTGCATGCTCTGCATGTTTTTTTTTTTGAAAATGGATTTTTCATCATCTGCTTATATAAGATTTGATAATATATAATTTACAGCTGATTTTCTCAAGTTATAACTGTAAAGCACTCAAAGTTCATGTTAAGGCTAAAAGTGTTTAAATAAAGAATAAAATTTTATGAACATCAAAATATTTTAGTTCAAAATGCTTTCTAAGTACATAGGACTCTCATAAAACATCTTGCAAATGTGGAGTTGTAACAGATTCAGAGTCTTAAATATATCAGAGTAGATGGAGGCAGTTGCCCTCACTATGGAAACCAAACAAGGTGCTATACCATAATAATACATGGCAATAATTTTAAAGCAGTTGTTTAGAAAAACTTGTAACTAAGAACGAAAAACAAATGAAACTGACTAATCTTTATTTCCACAACGTTTCGAAGTCATCTTAACTCTGTTATCAAGTGTTAAAATAAATTCAAGCTCTTGAGTTTTAAAATAGATGGAAAGCATAATTTGCATTCTAGGTGTTATAAAAAATGTTATACAAATAACTTTGCCATAATTGAGTCACTTTGGACATTTAGAGAAGGTGACAATTCCCTAATGTATAACATTTCATTAATTAAACAGTATTAAATGTCAAGTGTAATTTGTTGTTTCCTTGAAGTTGTTAGAGGCAACCTTCTATACGTACTAGACCTTGCCAGATATCCTGTTTTTGAATCGTGGTTCTTACTCTCTTGATTCAATTTTTGTCAGTATCTTTCAGTTTTCTTACATTTGTTTGAATATAGAGCTGTGGCCTGGTACAAAAGGCCGCATCTTCTATCTTTTCTCGGTCTCCTTGTCTCATTTTATTGATTGACCAAAATACCAAGAATCACGTGTTCCATGTCCTAGATGAAAACCAGATGACAACATTATCAAGGTAGCTATATGTGCCACTTACCCTTAGCAACTCCATGTTTCAGGTCATTATGTAGATTTCATTTGTTCTTTTTATTTATGACTATTGGAAAATGTGTAATAAACCAGGGGTTTACTGGACATACAAATAATGTATGTATATATGATGCACAGAATTCACTTAGCTTGGACACACAGATTTAGATTTTTCATCCAAAAATAGTCAGTTATATACAGGCCTAGTAGTAACTAGTTGTTTATATAACTTGTGTTGTTTTGATTTCAAAGAAAACAGCTTTCCCTAAGAATTTTCTATTTCTATAATTTAACTACAACTATGATAAAGGCTGATATTTCCTGATATGTCTGCAGAGTTTGCCCCCTCAGACAAAAAATTAAGTATGTGTAATCAAATGGTGACGAGTGAAATTAGGAAATAATTTCATGCACGCTTTGTCCAAATTATAATAATTATTAGAATTTGGACAAAACACAAGTAAAATTATTCCCTAATTTCACAAGTATAAGTATTAATATTGTGGATGACAAATTACGTGCACAAGACGTGGTTTACTTTAAATTGCTTATTGTAAGTTGAAAAAGTCCAAGGATTCCAAACTTAAAAAAAGATTAACTCATGATCAGTGCACCATACAGAAAGTTTTTCTGAATGTACAGACAACTTGAACTGTTCTTGTTTGTCATTTTTGTTTTTCACAAAATGTTTCAAAGTTAAATCAACTGTCTGCCTTCTTTGTTCATGATTGGCCAAAACTGA
>JAOBRB020353544.1:0-18294 GCA_027575285.2 Zoanthus pulchellus | reverse complement strand
CCGCTCGGGGCATATACCAATTTTTCGTAAGAGTGTATTTATTCTTTATTCCATTCCACTGAACAACATACATATGTTCAGAAAATTTAAAGTTTGCTATTACCAAATCAGGCAAGATTTAAGTTTTAACACAAAGATGTACAGACGTATTTAATAGTCTTCCTAGAAATATCAATATACGTATTAATTTTTCCCTTTGTAATAAATAGCCTCCGATTTGTACACAATATAAATGATAAAAATATAAATATCTTCCTAAAGCCTCTTAATAAAATAAAACAAAATTAGTTAACACTTACAGATACTGCAGTGACGTTGAGTTACAGAACGTGCCACTCTGGATTGAAGTGATTCGGTTGTTGTACAAGTATCTAACAAAAGGTTGTACAAAAAAACTTTCAAACTTTTTCAAAAAATTATCAATATATTTTGTAGTTCAGGCACAATAAATTGTGATTTTGAACTGTCTCAATTTTGTTTGATCAAGCGCAATATTTCTTGCCCTGGGACAAGTATTCTTGAACTGGTACAATGCAAACCAAATTTTTTTTTTAAAACCAATTTTTTTTTCATATCCGTCTCAGACAAAAAACTAGTGATCCTAAAAATTTTGGTAAGCTAGCAATGGTTGTTTGCGTGGTTAAGTGGGGATGAGGCAGGACTACAGATACAAACAAATCCAAAAGTCAGTAGTCGGAAATTCGGTGTGGTAGATGGGTGAGTGGGGTAGTGGTGGGTGAGTAAGTGAAAAGTGAAAAGATGATGTTTATTTAGAATATTCTATTATTTCATACCTCCCGAAAAAAAAACAAAGTGTCTGACAGGTTATTTTTATGACACCCCAAAATACAATTTATTTAAAAATGTCAGACTGTACAAATTTAAGACAGCTTGTACCAATGCAAAATATATTGCACTGAAAAAAGATCAAACCAGTTCAAAATGATATTGAATATGAACTACAACACATACATGTATATTTTTTTGTATTGCTACTATACATTTATGTGGTTGAGGGGCTTGACCTTGACCCGGAGAGCTACAATCTTGGACAAAAAGATTTGGGACAGTTGATCCTTTTCGCGCGCTTTATACAGGGTTTCAATTCGTAACATAATTTTCGGCTCCACCAGTTTCTCAAGTAATTTAGTTCCCCTCTGCCCCCCTGTACAATGTTGAAAGAACTTTTTGCCAATCGGTATATGTTTACTGATTTTAGTATTTTGCAACATTGAACGGGGGGAGAGGGGGGTAGAAGTGTTGTGCTTTTTAAACCAAAATTAACAAAGTGTCCCAACCATTTTGTCCAGGATTGTATACTGGCGGGAGCCTTGTGCTCCTTGAAAGGCTACCTATGGCGGAAAGATCAAATGGTCCTGCGATCCACTTCTCTATGAGATTGAAAAGGATGCCATAAGGCTAACTACCTCATTCGGAAAACAAAAAAAATCTACGGAAATGCCAAGAGTAAATACTTATGGAAATCATGTTTGGGGAGAAGTAAGCAATACGGCAGGATTCAATATATAGTGTGTTAGTGAAAGCCACCACAAAACTGGCTTGCGGACGACTCTTCTTTTCCCTAGGACAACCTCGCAGATAGGCACATGGAACGTCACGAATATGTATGAAACTGGCAAGAAGGCCCAGGTGGCAGTTAAAATGAAACATTACAAAACTTCATTGCTGAGCCAGAGTGAAACCAAGTGGACGCAGGTAGGGCAGGCTCCGACTTTCGATTAGAGAGTTGCTTATGTACTCAGGACATACGAGGGACATACCCCTAACTCTGAAAAAAATTGGATGATGTTAAACCCAGCGTCTGTAAAAAAATTGATGCGGATTCCTCAAGAAGTATCATAGGAAGATTCTTTGTCAAACCACGCATAATTATTTTTATTGTGCAATGTAAAACCCCGACCAATGATGCAGATGAACAAGAGAGAGAGAGGAGTTCTATTAAATCAAAAGAAGAAGAAAGATATTTTCATTCTGATGGGGTAATTGAATGCAAGACTAACAACGATGGAAGAGAGATGAGCATGGATAGGAAGGGGCATGGAGAAATAATGAGAATGAAAAACTGTTCAGTTTTGTGGTTTTAATGGATGGTTATAGGTGGTAGCTTGTTTCCACATACGAAGATTCACCAATCCACTTGGGTTTTTTCAGATCACCACACAGAAAACCAAATGACCATGTGTCTATTATCAGCACTTTCAGATGCTCGTTGCTGGATGTAAGGTCGAAAAGAGAAGCTGGGTCCGACCACCACTTAATGCTGGGCAAGTTTAAGTTGAGGCTGAAGAATTTCAAAACAACAGCAGAAAAGACTGGATACAGCTACAACACGGAGCTGTTGCAGAATACTCGAACCAGAAATGTGTTTCGCGTTCAGCTGAAAAAACCGATGCACAGCACTTGCCAGCCTTATCCAAAAAGTCCCCTCAATAGAGCAGGCTTGGAAGTAGTCGAGAACTGCATGGAAAAAGACGAGGAATAAGAGACACTAGGCAAAAGAACGAGACGGCACAAGGAGTGGAATTCAGTAGAAAAGCTGACAAATATCAAACATAAAAGACAGAGAGAATATCATGGGGTGCACAAAGACGTAATTTAAGGAGAAGTCTCAAGAGTGATAGGAGAAACTTCTTTGAGAGACTGACAGAAGAAGCAGAGGTAGCAGCAGGCCAAAAGAATATGAAGGAGCTGTATAACATCACACGGAGACCAGCCAGTGCAGGACAAAGAAGGGAGGGTAACTCAATGGATCAGCTACGGAGATAAAAGCTACAGCAAAACTATCAGAGATTCCACCAGGTAAGATTCCGCTCGAAGAAATCGTTGAAACGCCGTCAAAAATGGAGATCAGGAACACAGTGGTAGAACTTCAAAAACAACAAGGCACCATGGCCTAAATGGGATCCCACCGAAATATTTAACGGCCGACAGCGAGACAACAATTTAAAAGTTGCATCAACTGTTTCTGAAAATTTGGAAAAAAGAAGAAATCCCAAGGGACTAGAAATATGGCTACATTACCAAGCAGCTGCCTTTAAGAGACTACGAATTGGCGGGAGACCACTCTCCCATCCATTCTAGGGAAAGTTTTCAACAGGATCTTGTTGATCAAGCTGCCAAACAAAAAGAGTTTAACGGACTGTAAGAATTGGTGGGGGACCACTATCCTATTCATGTCAGGGAAAATTTCAAACAGTATGATGAGAATAAAGACCAAGGTTGACAACTGTGTCATTCTCCATTCTATTAACTATCTCACATCATTGCAACTGTGTCATCCTCCATCCAGTTAACAACCTCAAATCAATACAGTTTATTTATGATCCGTCCAGTTAACATATCCAGTTCAACAGAGCTGTTTCATCCTCTATCCAGTTATCATGTCCAGCTCTATACAGCTGTTTTAAACTCCATCTACCAACATGAAAAGTTTAGTACGCCTGTGTATGCAGACAGCTCAGTGTCTTTTTGTTTCTTTGATTATTTGCAGTTCATTTTACGGCTGCGTTGAATCTTACAAGCAATTTTCCGGTTAAAGCTGTACCCGCACAACATTTCGACTTGAAACTGAGTGATATCCTTTTCCATGTGGTTTTTGACGTTAAAACATACCAAGTCTAACTGCAGTTTACAAAGATATAGATTGATTACAGACAGAGTGCCTGTTTAAAAACTTCTGCGTTCTATGGCAAAAACATATATTAGAACCGAGAACCTGCACCAGAAAATGGAACATGATTGCAAATGTCCCAAGGTAAAATGAAGTGCACAATTTTAATGTCGCATCAACCTGAACGCAAGAAGGCAAGACAAGACGAGAAAAACCGTCTTGGTATGTGCTGCAGCAGCAGAGAGAGAAAAATAGAAAGATTATGATTATGCGAAGGACCTGTGAGCCACGGAGCACAAGGGTAGGTAACAGCAAAACGGGTAGTAACAATTTAGTTTTTGATTTCCTGACTGATCATGTGGCTTAACCTGTTTTTTTGCTAGCAAAAATCAGATCTAGATTAGGGTGGTTAGGCCAAAAAGGACAAGGGTAAGTTGTAAGAAATATTGAGCTCAATGTTCTACTTTGCAGCAATGTACCTTTCATAATAGAAGAATAATGAAGTAGAATGTAAATTGTCATTGTAGAATGATACAGTTTTTGGAGTGATGGTAGAATACCAAAAGTATCGTACAACATGGATGGAATTCAGTTGTATTACAAAGACCTAATAAAAAATTCGGCGAATTTTTCCATCCCATCTACATTCTACACTATATGACAGGAATAAGAACAAAAATCTAAATACTTACAGTTTTCGTAGTAACGGCAGATTAGCAAATCTTCCTTTTTCTAGTGCTGAGATGGTGTTCCACCCTAAATCCCTAATAAGAAAAAAGGAATTGCTGGAATTTGTGGGAAACAATAAATTTTTAAAAACTCAATAACTGTAGACTGTCATTACACTAAATTCAAGAAGTCCTAAAAAAAGATTGCAATGTTTGATCGTTGTTTTAGAAGTGCTTGCCCTAGACTCCATGACAGTACTAGTGCTAGTATCTAGACCAATTGTGTAACATTTTACTCTTTCACAAACTTTTTTTTTCCTTTCACTAAGATAAGAGATGACAAGAACTATTGACTTTTGAGGCCTTTGGTCAAGTGATTTTCTCAATTATCGGCAAATCCTAAACATAAAGTCATTTTCATAGTCGAAAAAGAAAAGGGAAAACTTCCAAACCAAGCAATACCAATAACCTGTGAGCAAACGAAAGTTGAGGAAGAACTCAACCTTGTGATACGTCAACCGACAATTTGTTTTCAAGAGTTAAGTAGTCTCTTTCAAAGTTACTATGGGTCGTAACCGCCGCCCGGTTAGCACAGTTCGTAAGGCGCCACTCTGATGTGCGGGAGGTCTTGGGTTCGATTCCGTGCTGGACCAACACTCAGGGTCTTACAATTGAAGAGAAAATAATGCCTTTGCCCTAATATCTGCAAATGGTTAGACTTTCGCGTCTTCTCGGATAGGGACGTTAAACCGTAGGCCCTTGGAGATTATATCTGTGTTTGTTTATGTTTATATGACGAAATGTGAAAGGTCTCCGTCCGATCTTAAAGTGGTAAAGATGATGTCCTAAATTAGTAGGCTTTTGGCCTGCTAGAAAGACTTGACACCTAAATAAAGTATTTTTAAAGTCTCGCACTGTGGAGTTGAGACTATTTTTTAATTACTTGTCGTTTATTTTAATAAGACTTTTGACAGGCATCCTAGTTCTCATGTCCGACCTTAATCCAAGCTTGATAATTTTAACGAAATCTTGACCTTCCTTTTCAAACCCTCCCTGTGCTTTCAGACAGTTGATTTCTATCGGGGTATACAAATGTAACATGTGACTCAGATTCTGTAAATTGATTAGTACAAACTTTTATGAATTATTCGTGAATTTACAATAGCCTTTAGATACAAGTTACAAAATCTTTCTTTAGACCCAGCAGTTTTAGAAATAAATGGTGTACGTATAACTCATATCCACTAACCCAAATCCTTTGGAGTTATCATACTTGAATTATATGTCAGGGCTTTCTTAAGACACGATTCGAGTATTGTAGTGTTGTATGGTTGTAATTGATGTTTTATACTAAAAGCAGTTACGTGTCGTCTAGATTTGTTCAATGCAGCGACATTTCTTAAGCCTATAATTCAGAAAAAAAGGTAGCTTTCCCCATGCCACGTTCTAACTACTATATAAATAATTTTAGTTATAGTTGAGCCACACTTTGGATTAGTCTACCCCTTAATCCTCGTCTTGCAAAGTCTTTCAAAAAATTTTGTACCTGCTTAAATTCTTTTTATACTATCTGATAAGCCTAGATTCTCTGGTTTACACTGCATTCATGGAAAACATACTTTTTATTTACATTTACGTAGTTATTATAAAAGTTGAACATTAGATATTTGCGAACGAACCAAAATCGATTTCGACGGCTTGCTGGCTAGGAAGATAGCAAATTTGCTTTTAGCGCCTGCAGTACTGTAAACGTAATCAGCGGCATTCTTGGTTTCTTTCTATCTCCAAGCGAAGTTTGCAAATTAAATTTATCATGATGAATATTAATTTTCTTAATTTACTCGAGGGAGTTTTTATCAAAGTGATTGTCACTTTAGTAACATTGTAAGACAAAAATGTTATTTTAACAACAACAACAACAACAACAACAAAGTTTATTGTGTCTAGAATTTACATTTTTTTCTCTTTTATATATAGTTTTAAGTAGTAACTAATAATTAGACACTGGCCCAAGTAAATAACTTGAGAGCTAAAAATGCGCTAGGACCATTATATTAAGTGAGTTGATGACGGAATTCTAGACAGTATTAGATGTGTTACATTACTATTCATACAATTATATGCTACATTATGTACAATTTATAAGCAAAGAAAAACATTTCGAGTCTTTCAGCTTTCATTTTGTGTGATATCTCGAAGTGGACAACAGAAGCAATGCTAATGTGTTTTAATCGAAGGAAATTTCATGTTTTTGAAAGCGAAGACGACTTCTCTAAATTATATGCCGAAATTGACTCCTTTGGTGTACGATATAACACCGAATACATTGCCTAACTTGGCAAATTAACGCTAGTTTCTTTTACTGTCATTTTATATTGAGTTCATGTTTATAAATATTCGAATAATGAATTTGTCTTGTAAATAAATTGCATATATATATAAGTTACAGACTGTAGTGGAAAAGATTTTTTAGCTGACCTTTCTGACTAGAGTCCTTTGTCGGAGTGAATGCATGACAAACAAATAAAGAAGCGATTTTATAGTAAAGCAAATGAAGATGACACAATGAGGTGAGTATGCAAAAAGCAAAAGGAAATAAAAGGATGGAGATGTGTGAATAAAATATTAAAACAACAAAAAATATATATTTAACAATTTGTTTTTTGGTTTTCCGGAACGACAGATGGACAGATGGTTAAAAGAAAGGGAAGCGTTCATTTATCTTGTGGGGATTGAGAGTGCCCAAAGTGCGAGTTAGTTGCATTTCTTTAGACTTGAGACAATCGTTTTCTGCCGTTAATTACAGAAAGACTGAACATAACGAAATAAGAAACAAAATAGAGAATTAAAAGGGCGAGAAACATGTCATAAAGAAGAAGTTTTCTGATGCGATCACCTAAACGGCAGCCAGTTTCCCCGGTGTATAACTTTTCGCAATGAGGGCAATGAGTGCAATAAATAATATTAGAAGTTGATATTTAGAGTGGACTTGGGGCCCTTAACAGAGGTACGTGAAGTAACAAAGGGACAACTTAGACATCTTTTGTGAGAGCAGCGAAAAGTGCCAAGTTCTTATTAGAAGGCAATGTTCCTTTAACCAAAAAAGTGCGAAGTCTGCGATCTTTCTGAAAAGAAAAATACGGACGTTTACTGAAAATATTAGAAGTCCTGGAATTTGAATTCAGTAAATTGAAATTGCGACTAACAATGAATTTTTCTAAAACTAAGTTAATGACTAAATGAAAAGTAATGGTAAGCCTTCAGTTGTTTCAGTTTGGGGATAGATCAACTTTGCAATCTTTTGAAGAGTAACTTCCGAGTATGACAATAAATGTGTGCCTGCATGAATTCCCAACAAAAACCTCAACAGAACATCGAACTTCACTAAAACTCGTTACATAAATTAACTTAATAGCATTAATAAGCAGTTTTCCCTTACTGGATGCCATTCAACAGCGAAAACCCGGATCCCTTTATAAACTTTTCATTTCCAGTAGTGTTGGGACTCTTTCGTACACTCGGTAGTGCAACAGCACTAACCATAAGAAATATATCTTATTTTATTAATATTGCAAAGAGGCAGTCGCATGCACAAATCAGAAATAAGTTTGTTGACCTAAAATGTATTTCGTTACTATAAAATCACCCATACTTAAAAGTAAATAAGTGACGGTTGATCAGCAAACGTGAGAGTCGTTAACGACAAGATCTGGTTGTTAAAGAGGTGCCTAATAAGAAAGTAAGTATCTAAAAAAAATAATCACTATGTTTTGTTTTACTTTGTACCTCATGCCCATGATTTTTATATCCAAAATATGAAAAAAAAAATCTTCTAAAAACAAATACTTACAGAGTTCGAAGTGATGCTAAGTTCCAGAACGTGCCACTCTGAATTGATGAGATTCGGTTGCCGTACAAGTTTCTAATAAAAGGGTGTATAAGAAAATGATAAAGTTTGTAATAAATAAAGATCCAACAAGAATCCCAAACAGAGAATTTAATCTTTATTATTGCAACAAACAGCAACACTTGACTTGCTATTTCAATTGTAATGGCGATTAGGTGTTTGAATGAGTCATTTTTTATCTTTAATTTAAAGTTGTCTTTGGCCTTGAAAACTTCCAGAAAAGGAGATTTTGAGGGTTACAGGCCAGGTACATACATTGAAAATATCAATTCTTTGTGCTGGCACGCGCGAATTTCTTTAACGAATTACTCAGAATACAATGCATCATCATTATTGTTTTGCAGAAATAATTGAGCAAAGATTCCCAAACAAAATGCGCTTTTTCGCGCTCCACTAATTTGCCGCATCTTTAAAACAAAATTACAAGATCTAGAACAAAGCTGAAAAAATATTTCCAATAAATATTGAATGGAGGAAACACGATCAGGAATAGGGTAAAAGTGGCTTTCGTTGTTCAGGCGCTTTTTGAAATAAGCTGAGTCAAACCCAGTTTATAGAATCTTAGTTCCGATACTGCATGCCAAAAACCAATACAAATCGTCTTGCTTTTCATTTTAAGCCACTTTCTGCATAGAAATTTTTCTGCTCTGGTATTTTAAGGAACATTGCGAAACTTGATTTGAGAATTTTTTTTATAAGCCAACTGCTTATTGGGTTTTTTCATTGCTGAATGTCCTCCCAAAGATATAAAACTCATTCTCTTTTAACATTGTTCTAGTCCTAGTTTATTTCTTTGACTCACGGTAATTTTTGAACATTTTATGCTTGACAAAAAAACATTAGCGGACACCGTTTCAATTCTCTTCTGATGCCATTGATCAGCGATAGATGGACGCTTTTATAAACTTTTCAATTCCAGAGATGTTGTGACTCATTATTTCACTCCTTAATAAACTAACACTAACCATAAGATGTATATGGTATTTTACTAATGTTACAAGGTGGTAATTACGTTCACAAATCAGACACAAGTTTGTTGATATAAAGTCTATATCGCTGTTATAGAATCACGTATACTTACAGATAACTGAGTAACGGTAGATCAGCAAACGTGAGATGCGTTAGCGATGAGATCTGATTGTTAGACAGGTCCCTATAAGCAATTCCAAACTTATTTCATCAAACCTACATTCTAGTTTACTACTACGGTTTTTAACAGATTTGTAAGGGAAAAACGCAAATTGAGCTGCAATTTCTAACTTACAATTCGAGCAACCGTAGATTAGGTAAAGCAATCAAGTAGATCTACATTCTAATTTGTAACAAACTGATATATTGCTTACTGAAAACATGAGAACACGTTGGGTGGCCCTTTAATCATAATCAAATTAAATTGGGACTCAACACGCATCGATCACACACTGGCTTTTAAACGAGCTATCTCTCCGTCACTTAACGTAACGAAGCACACCTGCGCCATGCAAGAAAAATCACCTCGATAAAAATATGAAGCTATGTTTCTTAAATAACGTTGTCTACAAGACAGCAAGCAATAAATGTCACCAGCTTTACATTAGAAGGAAGCACAACACGTTTCTTCATGATTAAATTGATGAACAACTAAACAAAAAAACTAGACTCTGTAAAAAACACATCCATACTTGTCAAGGCTTTGATTGCCATGGAACAGATATGGAAACTATGTATAATAGAAAGTGAACTAGTCAACTTATGTCTAAAAAAGCACTCCACCTAAAAAAAAAGTCAGGCCTACTTTAAAATCTCGGGAGAAATGAAGCAAGTTCGCCAACTTTTTGTGTTAACAATAATTTACCTTTTATCATTTTCTTATGAAATTTTTCACTCCCACCATATTTTGAATACACCTTCCTAAGATATATAAAGCTAATTAACACTCCCTCTATATTTTTTAACAATGTTATTTTTATTGTAATTCATTGTTTTCTATGCATATTTTTGAATATTGGATTTTTAGTATAAAACATTAGCGAATACATTTTCCATTACAACTGATGAGGCCGATGGACAGCAAAAGCTCAAATATTTTATAGCGTGCGTATACCTGGCTGTCTTGTGCAAAAACGGAACAAGTCAGACGATTGTAAAAAAAAAGTTAGTGGGGAAGGGAGGGGGGAAGCGAAATACTGCTTGCCTTGAAACTTTTTGGAGAAAACTGTTTTTGCGGAAATAAAGATGAAGGGATTGATTCTCAATAAAACAAAACTTTTAAGCGATGACACTTAAAGTAACAGATTCACATTTTTTGCAACTATGTGACGTGTGAAGGCCCACCGTCGTTAATTCAAGGAATGAAATCAACAATGCTCAAGTAACATTTAAAAAGACAGCAAAATTGGTAAGCTTTAAAAAAAGTTTTAAATGATGTAAATTTTTCAAATCGACTTTCTTCAAAATGGCAATAAAAAAGTTAGATTTTTTTATTTTTGATTGTTTTTTTCATGTTAAATTATAAACTGTTTCATTAGTTCACTGCGCTCATCTTCTAAACAAAGTTCACTTACTCCTGTTGATAGGTAACCTCAATTTCGGGAATTTCAAAATCTTTTCAAAGAAACCCATGATCATTTTTAGCTAAACAGAAATTCTGGCAAAAGGACTGGTCGATTGCATGTATTTGCTAGTCATTTTGTTCAAAGTGTACCATATAACCTTTATGCTTCATAGAGCTACAGTTAGCTTCTTCAAGAGGGCACGCCATGTTGAAATCACTTAACTGACTCATTTGGGTACTGGCATCCAAGTACCCAATCAGTATTTCCCCTTTACTGGCAGACAGAGAATTCGCAAAACCATAGTTTTTGGGCAAGCGGTCCCCTCCCCCTCTTCACTAATTTTTTTTGCCTCTCGTATTGATTTTGCCCACAAGAAACGTCAATTTTACGTTTCTCTCGAACCCCCCCCCCCCTTCCTCCTTAGAAACGTCAAAAATATTTATCGATATTTTTGTGATCTAGAAACATTGTAAAAGTTTTTAATTTAATTTTTATTTAATTTCACTTTAGTTTCAGTTTATTGATTTTGCCTAAAAGACTATAAATTTACATAAATACATGAAGATTCAATCAAAGTCAATTTCATTATTAAATGCATCAGTAACGATATGATTCCGATCAAACTTCTGCTAGTCTTAAAAAACAGTAATCGTTTAAACATATGACCGAATACAAGAGGCAACAAAATATAAAACACGTTCTGGAGAAAAAAAGGTTATGTCAGCTGTAAGATGTGACCGCGAGCTCGACAGAAACGAATTAGTGAAATTGCGGCTGATTTCATCGATTTCATGACTCGCTGTGAGAAAACTTAATTATATTTGAGTTTCAGGAAAGATATTGACGACCGCTTGTCTCCCCACAAAGTAGTCTACATAAAATTTCTTGTTCGATCAAACTACATACTATATAAATAAACAACATAAATTTTGCCGTTAAAAACATAACAAACTGGCCAATGAATATAAGTCAAAAGTTATCTTGTATCTTATATCCCTTTCCGAAGTGTTTCCAAAAAGTCCAGGATTTTTTAACAAAAGTATCCAATTTACCAACGACGTGTCACAGAGAAACGTCACTTACGCCAACCCTCCCCCCCCCCCTTCCCAACCCCAAACGCAAAATTGACGTTTCTTGTTGGCCAAATTGATATGCGAGGTTTCCCTAAGGCTTTAACTGAACTTTATTGAGCTAATTCATAACGCGGAATTAGTACACTAAACCACTATCATAAAAAAACAGAAAGATTAAATAAACTACAAGAAAGTTAATATAGGTTTGCCTCCAAAGAGTTGGGCTTATAAATTAACAGGAAAAAATGACTATAACACTAAAAATACTCATACGAGCAGTTGTTATTAGATACTTTTTATCAAATTATTATTAATAATAGTTGTTTTAGTTCAAGTCAATACTTACAGATATTGGAGCGACGGTAAGCTACAGAACGTGCCTCTTGTGATCGAAGAGATTTGGTTTCCTTTCAAGTATCTAACAAAAAGTCGTATAAAAAAAATTGTTACTATGTTTTGTTTTACTTTGTAACTGATGTCCTCTGATTTTTATATCCAAAAAATAAAAAAATCAAATCATCTAAAAACAAAGACTTACAGAGTTTGAAGCGATGTTAAGTTACAGAACGTGCCACTCCGGATTGATGAGATTCGGTTGTTTGATAAATCACTATCAAAAGGTTGTAAAAAATGACAAATCAAATATGACTTAATCGAATAGAGTACTAATAAAAATACGATTACATGCGCGAAACAATGCTCACAATTATGAACAAATTAACATTTAACTTAAAATACATATGCTAATAAATTACAGATAAAAATTGGAAACAATTAAATAATAACAAAATAGAATATCATTACATTTTAAAAATTGGAAACAGATAAGATACTTATGTGAAAAACAAATAATTTAACTAGTACTTTTGTTGTTGCAGACAATTTAGTATGTAGTATGGCTCGATGAACCATGTAGTATTTTGACGAGTCCCAAAAGGAAAGTGATTTGTTATCTAATTTTTTATTCGAGAAAAAGGTATTTGTACTCGCCCCAAACCCTCTCATGGTGTTATTTGTACAATTATTCGTGCAGTTGGACAATCAAAAGCAATATTTGATGCAGATAGCACCCTGCGCGCGCTCTGATTGGTCAAAAATCTTGAGTTTTATCAGAGTAAAAAAAAAGGAGAAAATAAGTTTTATTGTTTTTAGCAACTTGCAGAGTGCAAAATCTTAAAGCAAATGAAGAAGCCTAAGCCGTGTATTTACAAACATTTGACTCGCCTCCCGATCGTGTCTTAAACATTTCCATCGTGTTTTCAAATACCAGTCGTGTTTTATCACAGGCTAATATATAAATTAGGCTTTTTTTATTTGTTAATGAAACTTGATAACTATAATCATTTTAAACCTTGCTTAAGATTGCATTTATGAATTTTATATGCCTTCGAAATATGACAATTTGGTGCTCATCCTCGGTGTAAGAACCTGTGAGACTTTTCTTTGTTTTATCACTATTATGTTCGCTCAATCTATTGTTTTGACTTCATTCTTTTCTTTGTTAAACGTCACTCACAGGTTCTTACACCGAGGTAAACCCCAGTTTGGTGAATACATTTTTTTAAGTCAATGAGATTACAGTTTTGTGCGACAGAGATGTTTAATTCGTATGATTAGTTAAATTAATCACATAGATATATTGAGAGAAGCCTTTGTTATCTAGTAAAAGCCAAGAACTCAAAATATAAATGAAAAAAAATTACTGCACAACACAAAATTGACAATTGTATAAAATGTAGCGCAAAAACTGCAACAAAGAATAATTTAAAATCAAAGCTGTCAAGACCACCTAATAATATTTTACTAATACATTGCTAGTTCCCATACGTAGAATCTGTCCTCGCAGCAAAATGATTAAAGGGCTGGTGCGGTTTAATTTAAGACAAACTAAGATGATCAAGTAGATATATTAATGGGAGACACAGAGTAGTGTTTTAGTTCCTGAAATTTATTGTCAAATGCAGTAATTGCTACTCTAGCACCATTCAGAAAAATTTGTAAGGCAGAACTGGATTGGAATCTATATCAAATTCATAAATTATTGCAGTGTACTCAACTTCATGCAAAATTTTGTTCGAAATTTCCCATTACATACATCGCGTTAAATAGTCAACAAGCAAAATAACCGTTTTGCACTATACTAGGAATGTAAGCTATTATATAGAGATCAAATAACGACACACAAACAAACTTGGAGAATATTGGATACAGTCAGAACGAGCCCAAGTGCAAGAACGAGTATAAACATAGACGTTACAACTATTTAACGGAACATTTAAAAGGTATAAAATACAGCACAAAAACAATAGCTTAAACGACGAATAAGCGCGGAAGGTAGAAAAACCTCAAAAACCCTTGACGGGTGAAAAAGAAGGAAATCTGGGTAGGAACTGCGCCTTATTACAAAAAACCGTCTGCCTATCCTACGAGGCTTTCAAATATATAATTAATAGAATTATCGTGATTTTTTGCTTATGACAAGGTCAAATGCTGCGAAATATTGCAGCAACCAAAACTGCTATAAACCTATTGATTTTGAGACTGACAATAAATCATTAACACTATGTTTAATGTATCTGTTCTTTGTTTTGCGGCTTTTCCAACCAGCATGCTTGTCCAATATGCTTTCGACAATAGACCTGCAGGCCGGATTTGAAGCTGCTGCAGATTTGATACTATGTGTACCGAAAATAGAAGCGTCGTCCACAAAGGGGCTGATAAGTTTTTTTTTTAATTCTTCCACCATTGTGGTGTACGAAATCCCTCTATTCTCGGGAAAACGCTCTGATGACTTCAATTTGAATATACGTCTTAAGGTTGACAGGTTTGCCAGCTTTCTTTTTGCACCCTCTAGGGAAAACTTAACCAAAGGGTGGTCAGTGGGACAGACGTCCAGACCGGCTAACTTGTGAGCCCATATAATACTATGCACCACACCCTCAACTGAAGAGATTCCAGTTCCTTTCTTAACCCCACTTTTACAGAGATCTGTGATAAACAGCGCGATGTGAAGAGGCTTGGATAGAATGACAGGTACCCCAATCTTTGAAGAACCTCATCTGCACTATCGAGACCAGCCGTTGTTATATTTCTGCAGAGTGGATGTAGCTTTGAACCCTAGCTGAAGATCAAAAAGATCAGGCATCAAGGACTGGAGGGAAGGATCTCGTAAGGTTGCAGTTTACTGCCATATTCCTGTCTACCAAACTTCTGAAAACAAAAAGGAATCGGTAGTTGTTGTACCACAATATGCAAGTTACTGCATATATTATAGCTTGTTGTTGTTGCTTTTTTTTAATGGTAACGAAATCAAAACAACTGACCATAATAGCACAACGGTCAAAATAAAGCAACTCGCACCTAAATGGTGGCAGCCATAAATGCTCAGTTTTACACGCTCAAATGGTGAAGATGAAAATACTGCAACGTGCACTAATGGCACCACGCTCAAAAATAGAGCAGCTCACACCTATACGGTGGCAGCCATAAAAAGAATCAGTTTTACACACTCGAAGTCAAAGGATGAAAATACTGAAACGTGATCTAATGGCATAACGTTTAAAAAATAGACCAGCTCACACCTATACGGAGGCAGCCATTAAAAGGCTCGATTTTACACACCCAAATGGTGAGGGTTAAAAATACCGAAACGTGCGATAATGGCACTACACTCAAAACACGGCAGTTCTTACCTAAACGGTGGCAGCCATAAAAAGGCTCAATTTTACACACTAAAATGGAGAAGGATGAAAATACTGCAACGTGCACTAATGGCACCACGCTCAAAAATAGAGCAGCTTACACCTATACAGTGGCAACCATAAAATGGCTCAATTTGACACCCTCAAATAGTGAAGGATGAAAATACTGCGACGTGCAAAAATGGCACCACACTTAAAACAGCACAGTTCGCATTTCCCTTAAAACATCAAATATATTTTTTTCTTATGGCCAAAAGTGGGGGGCCCAAACATATGATGGCCCCCGTGCTCCCTTCCCCCGCTTCCTACGCCACCGTCTTTTAATTGTTGACAAACTTCACTCTCAAAGCGAGAATATTAAACTTTGGGCATGCATTAAAAACCGATGGTTTAGACTTGTAAATTAATTTTGTCCTGGAGCTTTGCACAGAAGATTATCAATCCTTAACGAAACTCCTAAAGTCTGAAGGACTGGTATGAATAACAGGCCAAAACAACGCAGAAGGCAATCCGGCAACAATTAACGTTCCTAAACCGGAACATGCTCCAAACTTTCTAACGGAAGTGACTATTAGAGACACTGGTGGGCAAATCCAATTCAGTATTTTTTTCGCTCCAATTTTGGACTAATGCATCTACTCGGCGCTTCTAGCCTAGGTGTGACAAATTTCGAATCAAAATTGAGCTTTGTAATATGATGCAAACCTATCAATTGTATGCAGTCCCCATTTGGCGTCGAGAATTTGGATTATTGCCGAATTGACAAACCAATTGTCCGTATCGACGTATATACTTAAAGAGATCAGCTTTCTCGTTTTCCTCTCGTGGGATCCATTGCGAATCAAGTGCAATATGATTAGGTTGACAAAGTTGAAAAATGTCTATGGCCAATAACTGAAGATGGGGTTTGGAACTCCCAACAAGCACTATTCTAGCCGCACACTGGCTGTCTGTAAATATTTTTACATTTTATTCCGGAGCTAGTTGATGTAGGATAATAAAACAAAATATAATGCTTTCAGCTCTCGATACGTAGAACTTGTGCATAAATTGCTCGACTGCCACATACCGCTTACCGGTGATCGGTCAATGGATGCTGGCGTTGGTAAAGACAACTATAGACTCCTTTAATCTCCCTACAGTACAAACATTCTCAGTATCGCGCACATTAATATCACCAGTCGTGAAATTAAGAATGGAATGAAAATTATGCTCTGCTTCATAATCAAGTTCTTCAAAGTCTTCCGTGCCTAGTTAACGGTTATAAGAACTTGGTCTTTGTGGCTCCGCATTCTTCTTACAGAATACGCTAAGGTGTCCAAACTCCCCGCACTAAAGTAGAAATATATAAAGATATATATATTCACAAATAACCACATAAAAGTATATGTGTACACAATTAAGACAAAATAAAAATAATACGGTATGATAGAAAATAAGTTAGTGAGCCGCAAAGTAGTTCGTTTGAGATCGATGTGAGTATAATGAATTGAATTCAACTCTTTTATGCTATATGCTAAATATTACTCGCAACTCGTTCATTGTATAAAAAAGAAAGAAATAACATTCTAAGTGACTTGAACGTGCAAAATATTCCATGGTTATCTGCTAAACTCCGTACCGCAGATAACTTCCAATTCTGCACTATACTAAGAATGTAAGCTATTACATAGAGATCAAATAGCGACACACAAATATACTTGGAGAATATTGGAAACGGTCTAAACGGTCCTATTGACTTAGTACTCCTACTTACCTTGCACTCCTACAAACTTAGTACTCCTAAGTACTGACTTAGTACTCCAACTAAGTTAGTACTCTTATTGACTTAGTACTCCTATTGACTTAGTACTCCTATTGACTTAGTACTACTACTGACATAGTACTCCTACTGACTTAGTACATCTACTGACTTAGAACTTCTATTGACTTAGTACTCCCCCTGACTTAGTACTCCTACTGAATTAGTACTCCTAATGACTTAGTACTCCTCTTGACTTAGTACTACTATTGACTTAGTACTTCTACTGACTGAGTACTCCTATTGACTTAGTACTCCTGCTGACTTAGTACGACAAATGACTTAGTACTCCTATTGACTTAGTACTCCTGCTGGCTTAGTACTCCTACTGACTTAGTACTCCTACTGACTTAGTACTCCTACTGACTTAGTGCTCCTTCTGACTAAGTACTCCTATTGACTTAGTACTACTACTGACTTAGTACTCCTAATGACTTAGTACTACTACTGACATAGCATTCCTACTGACTTAGTACTCCTATTGACTTAGTACGCCTGCTGACTTAGTACTCCAACTGACTTAGTACTCCTATTGACTTACTACTCCTGCTGACTTAGTGCTCCTACTGACTTAGTACTCCTATTAACTTAGTACTACTACTGACATAGTACTCCACCTGGCTTAGTACTCCTATTGATTTAGTACTCCAATTGACTTAGTACTCCAACTAACTTAGTATTCTTATTAACTTAGTGCTCCTACTGACTTAGTACTCCTATTGACTTAAAACTCCAACAGACTTAGTTTTCCTATTGACTTAAAACTCCTACCGTCTTAGTACCCCTATTGACTTAGTGCTCCTACTGACTTAGTGCTCCTACTGACTTAGTACTCCTATTGACTTAGTACTCTTGCTGACTTAGTGCTCCTACTGACTTAGTGCTCCTACTGACTTAGTACTCCTATTGACTTAGTGCTCCTACTGACTTAGTGCTCCTACTGACTTAGTACTCCTATTGACTTAGTACTCTTGCTGAC